>JANHAO010020008.1:0-13002 GCA_026873985.1 Saraca asoca
GTGATGTTCTTACATGTAGAAATATTCACAAGTGCTGAGTTCATGTTAAAGGGTGGTGTTATTTGAGTAGCATAATGCATAGTGACGAATGATGGATTGTCCAAACCATGTGAGCATTTGCCTAACACATACATATTTTATCTTATTGTGATGTTCTTACATGTAGAAATATTCACAAGTGCTGAGTTCATGTTAAAGGGCGGTGTTATTTGAGTAGCATAATGCATAGTGATGAATGATGGATTGTCCAAACCATGCGAGCATTTGCCTAAAACATACATATTTTATCTTATTGTGATGTTCTTACATGTAGAAATATTCACAAGTGCCGAGTTCATGTTAAAGGAGTGGTGTTAATTGAGTAGCATAATGCATAGTGACGAATGATGGATTGTCCAAACCATGCGAGCAAACTTGCAAGCAAGAAATGAGACTTACAGGTAAGCCATGTTTAATCAGTAAGAAATGAGAATTGTACTCAAACAATGCATGAGACTTACGATTTTCAATCGATAGAATGGGACATTGGATGTTGGGCATATCAGTAGTAGGTGCACCCAAAAATGCTTGGCTCGTGCTTAGTTACAAACACAATCATCTTGAGAGTTGTAGAGATAATTCACTTTTCATTGTTAATAACAAGTCAGGAAAACAAGTAGAAAAAAGCCTAAAAAGAGCAAAAAATGACTTTTAATAAGCAATGTTGAACTAAAATGTTAAAGATAAAACATCAACGAAGTATAAAGAGACAAGTAGAGAAGAAGTCAATGGAGGAGCTTAGGGGAAGCAGATTGAAGATTCATTCAAAGTTGTGTCAGATTGAGTTGTCAGTGAAGGTATCGACATTTTTCAGGTGGGGGAGAATGTTACAAATTGGGACTTGTGACCAAATTTGGTATGTAAAGATGCTCAAATTTGAATGAAACTTCATATAAAAATCAAGTATTAAAAGAAAATCATGTGACGTGAACTTGAGAGAAAATGCACGCATAGATTATTTTCCATATTTTTTCCCATTTTGACGATGTTTATGTAATTTTGACCGAGATAATTTGTCCAATATAAGTAGATAAACATATGATTGTGATCCTTAGATTTTCATCTTCACATTGATGTATTATGGTGTATTGAAGTCCTTTCAAGCAAGGAAAAATGTTCTTATGTCAACTTAAAAAAAGTATGTTTACTTGTGCCACTTAAGACTTAGAATGCTCTTTAAAGAGAAGTGTCTAGTGACTCAAGGTAGGTATCAAAGCACTAGTCTAAGGGATCAAGTGTATGGCTTGGCGCCTACCCTACACACTTAGAAATCTGTAATGAGACTTTATATGAATAAAAGAAGTAGGCCCTCTTTAATTAAAATATTATCCTACGAAATTTATTCGCTTTTAGCTGTATTAATATGCATTTGTTCAAATTGCATGAACATATCATGTTTGCTAATATGAATGATTTAGTTACCTTTATATGTGAATTTATATGCAAATAGTTGCTTATGTACTATGTAATTTGTTGGTTATGGTGGCCTTGATGTGATATAAATTATGGATACTGCATGTTATTTTTAAAACTAAGATAGTGCATAATCAATTGGTTGGCTTGTTCTCAAGTACTAAGTAACTAAGTGTTAAGCCAAAAGACTCAGCACTACATGTTTCAACAATCAAGCTATCGGATCGTGACATTTTAAGTTCAATTCTAATGTTCTCAAAACCACAATGATATGTTTATGGTGGTAGTGTGCCATGTCCAGTAGAAAAGTGTCTTGCTTCTATGGCATGTTTACTTCCTGTATTTGGTAATTGCAAATTGTTAATAGCATATTTTTTCAAGTTATTTTTAAAATAAAACCAAATCATCCTAAAACAAAACCAAATGAAATTAGCAAAAGTTTAGCTTTAAAAAAAGGGAATAAAATTATATTAACAAATTAAAATAATTGTTTTTGAAAATGGTAGTTTGATACAACAATCGGTAAATAGCCACTTCTAAAAAGGATTTGTTTAAAAGCATCGAACAGAACAAATTTATGACTAACTTACGCATGTGTTTAGAGGCAGTTTAGACAAATTGCCACTAATGACTAGTTTTATAGTAGTGAAAGATTCTCCCTATCAGGTGAGTTGGAGTTTCTACCCTTCTAGCATTTTTTCATTATGAATTTCAAATTAGCCTAAATGTCTTCTTATGTGACAAGAAGTGGGAAATTAGACTTGAATTAAATAAAATGACTTATTTAGAAATTAAAAAGATAGAAAAACCCCAAATATGTTATGATTATGAAAGATCTATAACAGGACTTGGATACGAAAAAGGTTGTATGATATTATAGGAATTAAGAATAACCAAATGAGAATGAATAGGGATATAACTTAGGTTAGAAATTAGGATATATGTGATGATTGAAATATTTGTAATGTTTGATTCATTAAATGTATATGTGGGAAAGCTTAGCCTATGGCTTAGTATCAGGTTGGAATCTTGTATTAGTTAAATATTCCTAGAAGTTTGACTTTTCATGTTCTTACATTTTCATGATTTCCAGTTTTCATAATTGCATGATTTTCATGTCTTTTATGATTTTCATAAGTTTTTCCTTGAAAATGTAATTTTCACAAATTCCAAAAAATTTGTAAATCTTTAACCTCTCGTAAATCTCATAAACTTTCATTTTTATATATTGTTCATAAATGTCACAACATATTTTGATACATGAATTTTCTCAAAAATCCAAAATGTGCATAAACTATTTCTATCATAATGTTTATAATATTAAGGATTCAGTTAGGAAAGATGATTTCCAATAGGAAAGGGAGTACTCAAGTCATACTCAGCCCATTACATTATCATTTCAAGTTATTGGAATTCTTAAGGATTATCTCAATTAGAGCAAACTCTTCTTATTATATGTGCATGTTATCAAGTGCACGATATCCTTGGCTATTTTTTAATGATTGTGTTTGCTCAACTAAACAAAAATCCAAAATATTATGTTTTATGATTTATGAAAGACTTTCATTTGCTTAAAATTTGAAGAAATGTTTTACAAAAATGATTTTTATTAAAAATATTGCATCTCATGTATTCAAATTAAATACGTGCAATTATATTTTCATCATTATTTTCATGATTTTCAAAATATGAAGGTTTTATGAAGAAGGAAATGCTCATGAGTTCGTGAGTCACTATCTAACAATTTATGATAATCACTTTCTCAAAATTAGGGGTGTGTCAAACACGCATTGACAGTGGCTCGGGCTTCAACTTCCTTTAGCATATATGACTGGAATTTCTCAAACTAGATGCCTCAAAAAGCCATAAGATGATTTTGGATGACCACCACCAAAGTTACCTATCATCCCTCTAAGCTATGTCTAAGTTGAGCTTTAGACAATTTTTTAGTTCAGGAACTAAATGGGCTACTTCAAACTAATGCTCTAGTACCAACGAAGCCTAAAGATGCCCTATTTTAGCTAGAAGTTCAGTATCCACCAAAACCCTTAATCTCTTAATGTTTAATTCCTTGTCATGATGGATTAATGCATTTATATATTCCCATACCAATTTGATAAATGATCCTTCTTGATTCCTCCACACTTAACTGATCACAAATCCTATCGTCAAAATTGAAAATTGTTAGCAAAAATTTAACAGGATTAGTAATGTGAAAACTTTTTAATTGGATATTAAAACACTAAACCAAATATGCCTTATGATGTCAAATTTGGTCATAATATGAATATCATTCTCCACTAGTGCTCCACAAAGAGGGAATGAAATATTCTCTAAATCCACAAAGAAACGAACCTGTTCCCTAGTTAAAACCAAATTCCCAAACCTCCATAAAATTACCTTTAAGCAATAGTGGATTTTTTTATTTTCATAGAACTTTCCATAATGTCGAATTACTTTGATCATACCTACCAATGTTTAGTGCATTGTGCACAAACCGAATTGAAAATTAACCAAAAGCCTTTATTACCCATTTGAATTCAATAACATTAAATTTTGGACTCAAAGTGAAATAATCTAATTAGCATCCTCCTCAATAAAAAAATAAATTGAAACATAATTTCATTCCAAATTTTAGTGTGAGGAATCCAAAATGAGCTAATACTAAAATTTATAGGACGCTTGACATAAGCTAGTAGTTTAAGCCAAAAATCAGAACCGTTAAGAACCTAAAGATTAATATCCTGACTAACCTTATCTCAATTTTGGATTAAATGAGTAGCCCTTTTTCAAAATATTAACAGAAGATAAAATACCTTTCCAAATCATTAATCCAATAGGTTGAACTTCCAAAGATAATCGATTCTATCCAACCAAATATTCTCTCTAAAAATATTTCACCCTAATTTTTTCTAATTTTGTTAGCAACATCTATGCTAATTTAGCAAGTGGAGCTAAATTTAAATTATGAAACTTCTTAAAACCCATCCCCTCCAATTGCCTTTGGTTAATACAAGTTAATACAAAAACCTCCAAACCACTAGACAAAAATACATACTCTTTTCCTAGGGCACATTCCATGAAAAGTTCATGATCAACACATCCAATCTAGTATACATCTCAATGGGTATAAGCATTAAAGACATGGTGTAAATTGCAAATGCTGCACAACTAAATTTATAAGAATAGCCCTACCACCCTAAGACAAAAATTTCTTCTTCTAACCCTAGAGTCTATGCTAAACCTTATCCAATAAATTCCTAAAATCCTTGGTTCTGTGTTTTATAAGAAACAATGGAATATCCAAATACCTTACATCCTTTCTTATTGGAGCCAAACCTAAACTTGCAGATATCTCCTTTCTCACCTACCTCACTATGTTTGGAAAACAAAAACACACCAAATTTCTGAGCACTAACCTTTTGACTGTCCATTTTTCATACTGCTTGATATATTTCTAAACTTTTGCGGCTTCTAACACCTTAGCTTGCATAAATAGTATAAAATTATTAGCAAACATTAGATGTGAAAAGGAAGGACTCACCTCAGCCATCTTAATGCCATGAAACTTTCCGTCCTATTATGCCTTATGGAGGATTTGGGATAACACCTCAAAGCATAGAAAGAATAAATATGGCAATAGGAAACCTCTTTGTCGAATACCTGTAGATGAGTTAAAAGGAGCCATGTAGATAGCCACTAAGAAGAATAAAAAATGAACTAGTGGATATACATTGCTAAACCTAATGAATAAAAGAGTCATGGAAACTAAACAATTGCATCATTTTAAGAACAAAATCTCACTCCACCCTATTATATGCATTTTGCATATATAATTTGATCCACATGAGCTCTCCCTAGCCCTTCTCCTTCTTCATTGTACAACTTTCTAGGAAGTAGTGGATGGATACAAGGGTAGAGCCACATTATGGCTTGAGGGGGGTCAATATCACAATTATATATGTGTTGAGTAATTTGCCTCCTAAATTGTTATATTAGTCCTCAATCAAAACTTCGCATTAAAACTTATGCAAATAGATTTAAAAAAAAATATATGGCACAATGAAATAGATAAAAAAAAAATACATCATATGTAAATATTGTGTGCCCCAATACAAAATTTATACAAAACTACTACTTTTGTTGCGAAAATGTTATAAAAAAATGAATGAAAATTGTTTACAAAATAGCAACAAAACATAATGATATCATATACTTATCATTTTGAATACATGTCGAAGCAGGCTTGTATAGATAAAATTTTGCTTGTGTATTTTTCCCCCAAGCCAGATTTCATGGCTCCATCCCTGAATAAATGTATTATTTAGTTGATCATAAATTGACAAAATGGGGAAGTGAAACTTTTCAAGAAGTTCCACTTCCCACAAAACGTGAGAAATTGTTTACCATCCCTTTGGTTAGAAGAAGTCCCTATATTTTTAATGGGAAAAAAATTCAAAACTACCTCTACACAATTTACTTAAAGACCGTGCTCTTTTAATTAATTAATTATTTTAATTATATTTTTTAATAAATGTATAATTGAACCAAATAAAAATATTGAAAATTAATTTCTAAAAAGTATCAATTCTATATTATTAATTAAATAACTTTAAAAATTTTCTAAAGAAATTTATAAAAAAAAATTACTTTTTGAAAAATTTAACTTTCCACAAGAATTTACATCCTAATTGAACAAATGACACCCTAGTTTAAATGACACTATTTGGGAGCATCATACACAACAATTGAAATGCCCCTCCACCTCTCAGTTTGTCCCTCTTTTTTAAGTGGGAAACAAAAAGACCCCTCCTTTAAGCACCCTTCTCAAGATCATGATACACTACACTATTCTTGCTCTCTGGCTTTAATTACTCACTATTTATGCCACTCCATGATAACATCTAACTGCCTAAGTGATTATTTATTTATTTATTTACGTAAATATAAGAAAAAAAAAGATAAATACAAGAGAAAATGCACTGACAGATATAGAATATACACTTATTTTTGTCTCTGTATCTCTCTTAAGATTCACTATAAATTGCATCCATGCAAAAATTCTTTCAATAAACAAGAAAACCCATCAAATTTTTTAAAGAATAAAAATAAAAAATAAAGATGAAGAAAGAAAGTGATAATGAAATTTTGATAAAGCCGGTGCAGCAAATGGGAATAAGGAATGCCACGTCTCTGTTAGCAATATTATGGCCTTAATTGTTTGGTGAATGATAGATGAGGCTGGTAGGACTTAAAGGAGGCTTTGCATGTCCTTTAACAAAAATGCTAAAAAGAAGCACTTACTTTTGTATTGTTAATCCAATTATCATTTCTTGATTTGAAACCATTTTACATTAATAACACAAATGGGCAATTTTTTTTTACTCTACAAACCTATCTTCCTTTTTAATTTTCCAATACAAATAGTATGTTCTAGTTTGCAAAAAGCAAAAGTTCAAAATGGAAAATTTAATTGTGGAATTACTAAGAATTTTTTTAACAAAACGGAATTTTTCTATTTCAATTACTAATAATACAAAGGAGGATTTGGCTTTTTACATAGAAGTTTTTGAACTAAATAAAAGGTAAAATTAGTCAATACTTAAAATGTGTGTGAAAAGCTTGATAGAATGGGTGAGGAATGGAAAGTGGGACACCATGTTATGATCTCCACGTATATAAGGGCCCATGAAAAGAAAAATGCATGGCCAAATCAAAATCAATTAATCAACCATCTCTCTCTCTCTCTCTCTCTCTCTCTCTCTAAAAGCTCATACGAAGAAGTTGAGGGGAATGGTGTCTGGTTCGAGACCATTCTTCAGAAGCACAGAAGAGCCATCGAATGATCTCGGACCAGGCTTCATTCCCCCCAACTGAAACACTATTCCATGAATTCAATTCATTACTTTCTGCAACATTTCAAGCTGAATTGATCAGTGCTCAAGTAACACATTTCATATGTAAGTTTATACTTTATACTTCTTTTATTTCTTTATCTTCTTTCATGAAAGCCTGTGTTTCTTTCTTAACATTTGCAGAAAAAACCAGATGACCACAAACAAAATCAGGGAACTTAATGTTGAACTAGGTTAACATCCTACTCGGTCAGAAACAGAAAGATGAGATTCATCGAGAGAAATACTTGTATATTCAATCAGTAAAATTTATCTTTTTTTTTTCTAAATTTAAAAGCATAAAAATTGATAATTTAATTCATTTAAATTAGATTCATTTATAAAATTATTTATAAATTTTATTTTAAATAAATTAATTTTTTTTCTATTTTCAAACAAGGAAGTTGTCCTATATATATTTAATGATTCAAATTGTGTCTCACAGTATGAATTGGAGGCATTTGCCAGTAATAGTTCTTATTCCGTCGTATTTGATCTATTTTTTTGTGCTTTTCTGCAATTTCCGTTTTACCTTACTTTGAATTCTTAGTTATATTTAGTTTCATCAAACATTATGGCATTTGGCAATACTCAACAAGGGTTGATTATTATTATTATTATTATTATTATTATTATTATTATTATTATTATTATTATTATTATTATTATTATTATTTGTCCTTATAAGGTTCACACATAGCCTGCATGTAGCTTTTTTGTTTATTATAAAGAAGACTATTTGTAATTGTTGGATGAGGTAAGTTATAAAGAATTACATCAATAAAAACAAAATACTGAGTACTATATTTCCTTGGAGTTTGGTTGCATAAACCTAGTCTGCCTAACCTTTTCCTCCTTCTACCAAATTTTGTGTTGCAAACTGAGTAGTTAGTGTGAAATTATGACTAAAAAGAAAAACCAAACTTAAACAAAGTTGTAGATAAACTTTTCTTTTGTTGAATTCTTGTCAACTAGGCTTTGCTTGTGAAGAGTTGCAAAGAATATTAGTTTTGGAACTTTCACTTTTTTTGGGTTGCATGAGAAGAGGAGAATTTCCTTTGGAGTACCTAACTTCTTCAAAGTAAAGCTTTGAAATTCATTCTTTTTTCAACCTTAAGACTGTCATCATAGCCAATATCCCTTACTATTAGTCCATATTCATTGCTTTTTACATGGCATGTGGGTCAGACTATTTGCATAAAAACCCCATAGAACCATGTGGGTCTGTACATTTTGAATCTTGTTCTAGCCCTTATGCCCCACTATTTACAACAATGAGCCTTCTAAAATCACCAGTGTGAATATATATCAACATTGCCTTTTGTTGACTTTTGATACACTCAGACAAATTTGTTAAATATGATATTTATACTTTTTTTGTATAAATTACTAAAAATGCCCTTATAATGTTTTATTTTATGTGGTTTAAAACGTGCCAATATTGTGCTTTCCTGAAATTTGCTCCCTTAGCCAATAAATCCATACGCACTGTATTCTTTCATCCATATTGCAACGGGAAAAAGAAACATATGTCTCTTATTATAAACTGTGTCAAGTCAAAATGGTGTTACAATTTTGCCCAATATAAAATTGTTAAATTTATGTGATGTTACCTAGCTAAGAGTCAAGTTTCAAATTTGCTATATTATGATTTAAAAAAAAAACCATGAAAGTGTTATCTACTAATAAATTGAATTTTAGGAGATCTGATATTGAAACGTATTAAACTACAAGATAATAAAATAAAATCAAGTCAAGTCAGATGATGGTTTTATATAATTTACTCATATTAATAAAATAAGAAAAGTCAATAGGGAAGTTATTAGGTATGATCATTTGGTGATGGATTCGAGCAATTTGTTAGACATGTAGGCTCAAATTTTTTCACCGTAAAAAAAAATAATTATAAAAATCCAAACACCTCACTTTACAGTAAACTTGGTAGAGTATCCATCCACCACCCACACAACTCCCAACATCGGAGCAATTCTTACGTTACATATTATTTGTGATATTAAATTATTTATGACATTTATTGAAGAGAAATTAATTGAAAAACCTATAATTTATAATTCCAATTTTTTTGACACATCTCACGATATATATTCTTAATGTAATACATTATATGTATATCGAAATCTGTCTTAGCTAGATAGCCCTTCTTGGGAGTGGTGCCGTGTACATGCAATCAAAATTTTTGAATCACAGCATATATCAAAATTTAGGATTCGATCCGCTGCAGTTGCTAGGACAACTACATCGCGTGCAATCTAATCTGAGTCATTCGATCTACGATCTGACAATTCAAATCGCAGTTATCAATTTTTTTTTTAATTTTTAGGAATAAAATAATCTGACTGTAAATTACGATCTAGGCCATCGAATCGCAGATCGAACAGTCTACATTAGACTACATCCGGTGCAGTTGATCCCCAACTATAGCAAATCCGCGTTCCAAAATTTATCCCATTTCCTTTTTGTTATAGATTGGGGGGAGGGGAAGGGAAGGGTTGTTTGCGTCTATTGATTCATATATGCACTTTCATTTTGATTGTTGGAAATAATCAGAGAAGTCACTGGCTAGCTGGGAAGAGTACTCAAGTTAGTATCTTTCTATAAAGTCAATGCTTCACATGATCCAATTGGGTTATATTATCCACGTCTAATTATAATTTTTTTCATTTTAATATATAAATCATTTATATTTAGTTTTCTTAAATATAATATTTTATTTTGATTCCTCGAGTATATAAGTTGGATCAAATTGAATCTTATGAAGAAATTTTGTCAAATTCAACTTAAAATTATAGCTAGCATATAGAACTTTAACGAGACTCTAATGTTGACAATATCTGAAAAGAAAATTAGTAATTCATATGATGTTAATAATCAAATTAGGGGTGTTTTTGAAATATAGACAATCAATGTAATTTGCAATTTTTAATATCATAAAGTAAATTTCACTAATCTATCTTACAGTATTTTCTAACTTGAATCCCATTGAAACTTTATATGTTAATTAGGATTTTTCATCTTCAATTTAATTAAATTATCAATTTGGATATAATTTGTTCCAATTTGCGTATTAGATAAATTAAATTAAAATATTTTATATAAGAGGGACTAATTGCAAACAATCTATGTATTAGAGGACCAAAATTGTAAATAAATCTATTATTAACTGTTTTGGGTGAAATCCAGTCTCACATAGCAAATAGGCAGAAGCCCAACAAAAGTTGAGAACTAGTAGAAAGAAGTCTAGCTCGTTAAGGTTGTACCACCTCACTAATCACGAAGTCGAGATGCAAATGAAGCCAAAAGTTAGAGAGATAGCTCATCAAGAAGTGAGCTGTCCCGCTAAAGCTCACCTCACCAAGAGCGAGGTCGGTCTCACTAAATAAAGGTTAGCAGCGATCCTGAGCCAAGCGTTTCAACTCCCATGGATAGGCACTCTGCCTAGCCAAAGGCTCAGCGAGATGGAGAAAGCTCGGTGAGATAATGCACCAGACAAGTTTACGTCAACTCTTAGTCCTAGCAAACAAGAAGGTCCCACCCGTAAAAAGTCACCTGCAGAAGCCGATTTGTAGGAAATTAAATTGTCATATACATTTAATATTTGATGTAACTTATTTACAGCATGTAAAATTATAATTATAACCTCCTACCTTTTATAAATAGAAGGGGATAAATCCTTGTAGAACAAGCTAAACAAGATGAGACAAATACATTGAAACTCTATAAAAAATTTCTCCAAATCAATAGAAAGCTACCCCAGACGTAGGGACCAATACTGTCTAGTTTAACCAAACCACGTTAAAAACATTACATGCCATTGCTGTTCTTCATCGTCCTCTTCATTTCTCATTTCCTTAACCTAAAAACAGTTTAGAGTTCAAGAACTGATTCCGATTGATTGGAATTTGATAAAATCATATTTCACCATTAACATAAACAAAGTTGTTGTGTTACTCAACCTTATGCCAACCTGATCATAGCACACACACAAAATGTCCTATGTTTGGATTTATAACTTTAATGGTATATTTGGATGGAAGAGAATGAAGGGAAGGAAATAGAAAGGAAGGTTAATATAACCTTTATCATGTTTCTAAGTTTTAGTAAATGAGGGGAGGGAATGAAAGATTATGATTAATCTTCTAAAATTCTCTAATATCTCCCAATATTATCCTCTCTTTTTTTTTTTTGGTGCTTCTCCTATTTGGAAATTTTTAAATAAGGGGAGAAAGTGTTCACTTTTGCCCTTGGTTTTTTTTTTTTTTTTTTTGGTTATCTTTTCTTCACTTCCTCACCTAATTTCCAAACATAACATAAAAGGAGAACAAATACTAAAGATAATGTCATATACCATTTTTATCATCGAACGTGCTAATGAATTTATCATTTTTAATAATATATAGACAATTAGGAATCGCATGTATTTAATTACTACAGATACATAATATGTAAGAAGTGACATCATTTTGATGCTTGGATACGTTAGCACACAATTTTTAAATGACATTGGGATCCAGAGAAAGAGTCAAAAGAGACGAGAGACACATTGAGTATGTTATCACAAAGATAAAGTAGATTTCTATGCTCGATAAAGACCACATTGGAAAACCCCTTGTCAATATGGTTAGACGTGTTCCCACATAATTTTCTTTCTATACTTTTTCCGTTGCTTGATTTTTTTTGCAATTCCATAAAGCATTCAACAGAAAATCTGCAACAATTATGAAAAGTCTACTTAGAAAGACTGAAAGAGATATTTTGTTGGCAATCACAATCACACAACTTTTGCCTCCCACAAGTATACATTATTGTCCATTATAAAGGAAAGAAAGAAAGAAATTAAGAAATTATATTCAAAATTTTAATATGATTCTAAAAAAAATTATTTTTCTTATTTTTAAACAAATCATAACAAACAAGCAATTATATTACTTATATGTATTCTTTTGATTTGATCTTTGAAATGATTTGTTATTTTTAGAGATAAAGCCTCTCGTTATTTTGAGCTGGTCAAGCCAACCCAAAATTTATAAAATGTTAAAAGTTCACATTTTTCATTTTTTTTTTCAAAAAAAATCATATGTATAGTCCTCTCAAAAATAATTGTTATAATAAAATTTTTTAATAAATTATACTTTAATCCCTGCAACATTTTGTGTATAATTTCGTCTTGAATTGCCTTCAACATCAACCACTCATTTATAATTTGGATTGCACTGCCAATTGTCGTTAGAGGTTGGGTGATTGATAGATACTATCATGCATAAGCTTTTAAAGAGGTGCCTCTAATCTTAGAGTCTGTTTGGCGACTGTTTGGCGCAAGTAGCTGAAAAGCTAACTGATAGCTGATAAATTAGTTATTAGCTATTTTACTAGCTACTAACTGCTAGTTATTAGTTGAAAGCTGATAAGCTAACTGATTGTATTAAAAGTGTTTAGTAAAATTAACTGTTGACCTAACTCATAAATGTAAAATGACATAAAAGGATACGTTGATATCATTAAATATATGAAATAAAATGACATAAAAGATATTCAAAATAAAAATATAATTGTTTAAAATTTAATTAATTATATTTAATTATATCACATATTTATTATTTATTTATTTACTTATTTATTTTTTATTTATGTTAAATTA
>JANHAO010020009.1:0-13006 GCA_026873985.1 Saraca asoca
TTTTACCTTTGTTCAGATTTGTTGTAGGATTGAGATGTTTTGATGGACAAATTAGGGGTATTTTATAGCTTATATCTTAGACATTTTGTTCATGCTATTGCCACTGATAACTACAGGGCTGTTTTCCTCAAGTGATTTTTGTCAGTTTATTCCTTATACACGGTTGCATTCTATTAAGATCAGTGGGCAAGATAGTATCACAAGAGTTGCTAGATATTTGATCTTTCACCCTTGTTGAGTGTTGCAGATCTTATATTGATAAGAGAGTTATTTATTTGTTTTATTGTTTTGGTGTCAGAATTAGTATATTGTTCTTAGAAGGAGTTCATAGATATCTTAAGTAGGTTGAGCATAGCTTAGAATGTAAAGAGTCCGCTCCTTGGTAGTTGAGATTTCTTATATATGCTAATGCTGGTAAAGTTCTAGTTTCTTTGATATATAACTGGCAAAAAATGTTATATTTGGCCTTATTATTTCTTTCATTAATATGTGAATGCAGAAATTTTCCCCAGGGAACCATCAGTGATATGGTAAATGATGCTTCTCAAGGAATTTCTTTTGTCATTAACAACATATCTTATTATGGTGGAGACCCTAACAGGTGACATACCACTATATCCACTACCTCCAAATTACATCCTTAGATTTTTTATTATAAGATTAATTCTTTCTGGGTTAATTAAATTGTAACAGGATTTTTTTGATGGGGCAATCAGCTGGTGCTCATATTTCTTCCTGTGCTTTACTGGACCAAGCCATTAGAGAATCTCAGAAAGGAGAGAGCACTTCTTGGAGTGTGTCTCAGATAAAAGCATATTTTGGTTTATCTGGAGGGTAAGCTTTATTGCTTATACTGAATTTCGTTTAAATGTTGAAATTCAATGATATATCTACTCAGATGTTTTACATCTAGTAACCATACAAGCAGTTCCTTCTCAATGTCCTAAATTTTGTTCTTATTGTTTAGTTGATTAATATATGGTGAAAGACTCATCCATTAACCCTGTTGAACTCTATGCGCAGATACAACTTATTGGTTTTAGTTGATCACTTTCATAAACGTGGCTTGTACCGTTCCATTTTTTTAAGGTACTTCCAAAAGAACTTGCTAGTCAATCATCAATATACTCACTAGTTTAGTTGGATGCCAAGTTACCGTTAATACACCCAGTTGCAAGTTTTGTTGCCCTATTCTGACTTAGTTTCATTGTAGTATAATGGAAGGTGAAAATTCTCTAAAAAGATTTTCCCCTGAAGTCAAAATTCTGGACCCAAGATTTAAAGATGCTGCTCTTCTCTTGCCCCCAATCATTCTTTTTCATGGAACTGCTGATTATTCTATACCATCAGATGCCAGGTTAGTATAAGAAATTTGGTATTCCTTGACATTTAGAGCATCGATTATATTTTTCTACTATATTGAAGGAAATTACTATGGTTTATGATTATATAATTGCAAGCTATTCACTCTTGTTCTAAGGCCTGATGATGAGCTTCCCGTTATCATCACATAACATTAGATGCTATTTATGCCACTGTAGGTTTTCTTTTCCTCTTTATGGTATTTGTATTTTATGTATGGACAAAACACCATGAAAGGAATGGAAAAAGTTAATCTTGTAAAAAAATTGAATTCTGAAATTTACTGTGCTAAACTCTTATCAAATGTGTGCAGCTTTTGTCCTGCACCTTTAGATAATTAATAAGTAGTGGTTGTTTGCAGTAAACGGTTTGCTGATGCTCTTGAGAAGGTGGGGGTGAAAACTGAGCTGATTCTATATGATGGCAAAACCCATACAGATTTGTTTCTTCAGGTAAGTGATAATTCTTGAATTCTTCCTTCTTTGATTTTTAATATTTGCTGACTTGATAATTGACAGTGATGCCTCATAAAAGTCGAACATGTCTTAATGAATTTAGCTTCAAATTTCACTTGTAGTACACGGTTGGGAAATGAAATAACATAATATATTTTTTAAAAGTAGAAATGCATGGACTGGTAAGCCTAAAGTCGTCTGTGTCCATGTTTAGAAATTTCGTTGTCTTTTGCTGACATCTGCTAGTTTTGACTTTATAGCATAATTTTTTTTTATCCAATATTTAAAATTGGATGATTGATAAACCACTTTGCATAAGTTTCTGGGATGTCTTTAATGTATGACTGACTTACATTAGGGCACATATGTAAGCAAGATAGCTGTACTTATAAATCTATAGCAACACCGATTCCATTGTGGAGAGAATTCTTAAATTAGTAGCTGATTCTACTGGAAGTAAATGCTTTAAAATTATTTTTCTAAATAATAATGATGAAAATAAACTTAATTTCTACCACTTTTCTCTGATCATCACTACTTCAAATCTTAATAAATAATTAAGACATTAACATTGAAGATCATTCTGACAATTATATTAAAAAGACCAGGCAAGTATATCATCATAAACCATACTAATATTGAATGGCATATTATGCCTAATTCTCCCCAAGCATCTCAACTGGCCTATTAGCTCCATGAAAAGGATGATCAACGTGCTCTAAAATGACTCTTCTAAATTGGCTAGTGTTTGGTCATTTTGTGTTTATATACTACTTTTAAAGGGAAAATCTACCAATGTAACAGACGGCTGATTGCTAAAACCAGAAGGTAGTAGGTTAGTAGCTAATATATAGTTGGTTCTTGGGTGCTTTTATACCACTCCAGCTCTGAATTTCTGTTACTATGGCTCATGAGCCATTGGCACATCACAATTTCAGTGATCTTGCCTAGATAGTGCTGGGATAATTGCAGAAAGTAACTTTCAATAGTTTTTTCTGCCAAGACTTATAAATCATGAGCTGCTTATTCTTACCTTCTGGTCTGTAGTGCCACATCTGGTTTCAGCTGTACTCTAGTTGTACTATTTTCAATTTACGAAAATCTTGGCTGCCTTTCTCCCTTTTTGTTAGTTTCTAACTGAATTTGCATTATATCATTGGATGGATAATAATATTTATTTGGCTAAATTTGCTCTTTATAGTTTTGCTCAATTTCAAATTAGATGCCTAGTGTACTTATTTTTTGTCTCTAATTGGTTCTATTACTTTTTCATTGCTAATCTGCACACGTGGGCAATACTTTGTTGGATTTAACTCAATGGTTGCCAAAGTGAGAGGCATTGATCTGTTCTATCCCTCAAAAAGTGAAATAACACAGTAAAATGCCTTAATTTTTTCCAAGTGATTTACTACTTAAATACAAATAAAGGTGGTGTGAAAGTTATTTGTTAGCACTTGTTCAGCTGCATCAAGAAGCCGTTGTTCACATATGCAAATTACTATTGGGCCTAATGGAGAAGTGGTAGGACATATCCAATCAGACCAAATATAAATATATAGACTCAATTCAAAACTTTTTTAAGTTTTACGGATCTGATTAGAGATGAAGTGAGATTAAAGGGAACAGTAGAATAATTTAACCTTTTTATTTTATGCACAGTGCCTTAATGCTTGTCACGTCTTTATATGCAAGTGCTTACTAATCCAAATTCTTGAAAGCTTGAATGCATCATATTGTACACTGGATTTGCTTCTGTATGTTGTAGGTCCTGCATATTCTTTTGACTTAAAATTAACCTCTTTCAGTGGGAAATAATCTCACTAATCCCTGATTCTTTCCATATCTTGTCAAACAACCTAATGTCCCTCTATATGAATGGTTTTCTTTATGGAACAAACTTTGAATTCTTAACTATGATGTACAGGATCCATTCCGAGGTGGTAAAGATGACCTTGTCGACCATGTAGTTGCTATTATACATTCTGGTGATGATGAAGCTCTTGCAAAGGATGCCATGGCACCCCCAAGAAGACGACTTGTTCCTGAGATTTTGTTGAGATTGGCACACAAGATCAGTCCCTTCTAACTTCTAAGCTTGGTGATTCTCGGGTTTCATGTCATCTGTAGTGTTAGCTCATACTTGTTTAATACATACTTTATATCCTATTCATGAGCCTTTCTCCAGGAGGCCATCGTATGTATATATCTTTCTATAACCCCTCATTTGTTGGGCTGTTCATTTGCTCCAAATACTTGGTAGTCTGGAGGGCAGGTTGAGTCTTCCTGTAGATCTAGTTCCTTTTGAATAATTATATTCACAAAGAAACACATTTATGTGATGGCCCACAAAAGCATTTGCATAAGAAATTTGAGAGTATCCAAATCCATCCTTGCCACTTGTCAGAGAATAAAATTTCATTTGGTATAGGAGTGGATTATGATGCTCCTCTGTGTAATGTGCTAACACTTGATAAATACATTCAAATGAGAGTGGAAAATTATTTTAACATATGCACATATTTACATATCAAGGGCTTTCAAACTCTGGATTCTAGAATCAGCAAATCATGCTAATTTCTTTCCATAGTAAAAGGCAGTTCATAACCAGACACCCATCAAGTTTCTTAGTCCAATAACATCCAAAAACTGTATTTATACTAATGTCATCATCTATACGTTTTACCTCTGGCCAAATTTACTTTGGGCATGTGGCATAGGTTTTGGATGGCTTAAAATTAATTTTGTTTTCTTAGTATGTTTGGTTTAGCTTTTAAAAGTATTTTAGAATCAATTATTCCTCAATCATGATTGGATGATAAGCTATATAGAGTTACTTCTACACCAATCTTATTTTTGTCTTGTAAGAGTTTTGGCAAAATTAATTATGCTGCTGATAAAATCAACTATTAAATAATATTTTCAAATATATGTAGATTTACAGATAATCAAATTTTTTAAAATCAATTATCCCAGTTGTACTTCTACACAACATAAAAGGTAATGTTTTGACACACATGTTAAGATTTTGCAAGTTTTTGTAATTTTAAAGATAAAATATTATAACTTTTATTAAAGAATTTAAATTTAACTCATTGTCACTGTAAATTAGTTTTACATTATTATCCACTCATATATTTTCACATTATAAAAAGTATTAAAACTTTTTTATTATTGATAGAAACTTTTGGTTATTTTTTTTTTGAAAACGTGGTATCTTCTTATAATCTTTTTCACTGATAATGTAAAAAGTTTTATACTAATAATAAATCAAAATTAAATTCTTCACAAAAAGTTTCAATTTTGTATTAACATTGTATGTAACAAGTATATAAAAAAAAATAGGATTCTCAAGAATATTAAGCGTAGAAGAAAGTTATGTGAACAAATTATTATATATAACAATGATGTAATTAATTTTGAATCATGTTATTTTTATTTATAACATGAGACAAATTGAATTTAAAAATAATATTATTGATTTTTTTGAATTATCGTAGACACTTAAATATATAAGTACGCATTTCTTCTTTGTTAATTCATTTCATTTTAGTTTATAAATAAGGCAAAAATATACTAGAATCATATATGATATGATTCCAGTTTTAATTTATCTATTTGTAATTTAAAGTGCTATAAAAAAAATCAATTTGATTATACTGTTAACATTTTGTCCATGTACTAATTTTTCATTTAAATTTAACGGATTTTGAAATATGTTAGTTACATGATCCCAAATTAGACTTAATTTGACCTTGATTACACTCTGTTGTTTTTAATTTATTCTTCCATTTAAATATAAAATACTAAAAAAAAAATATCTTTAATTTTTGTAAAATTTCTGCATTTTTAATTTTAGGTGACAAAGGAAATTGAGAATGATTGAATGCAAATAGGGTCAAATTAAGATTAATTAAGAAACACGTGACTGTCATAAAATAAAATCATTAGATTTTGACGAAAAATTAGTATAAATAGGTAAAATGTTAACTATATAAATAATAAGTTGACTCTTTACGGTACTTTAAATCATAAAATAATAATATAAAATTACGATCATATCACACAACATATGGACATAATATCTTTCTCTAATAATAATAATAATAATAATAATTCCTTACATAGGAGTAGCAATGGAATTAAGTGGATGCATTATCCTCATCACGTCAATGTTAAGTCTCTCACAATGTGATCCACACATTCATTTGGATATTTTCTCAATTTTATTTGTAATTACATGGGACCATAGCAAAGAATTATTAAGAGTAGGACCATATCATTAGACAATTCCACATGTGGAGCTCTATAAATAAGTTCAACTTAAACATATGAAGAAGGCAAAAACTTCTATAGTAACAAATATGAAGGCTCTTATAATCACATTGTTGCTTTTGGCTTCTGTTCTCTTCGTTCCTTCTTTTACCTTGGCTCCATCAGCGGTAACTAATGATGGTAAGACCATGCTCCTATGAGTAACTTAGCTTCAACTTAAATTAATTATATTTTGATTTAAATGTATATTTTATCTCCTAATTTTTACAAATCTTTTAATTTCATTCAATAATTTTTTTGTGATGATAAAATACTTTTAATAAAGACAATAGTCTTATATGGCCAAAACTGAACAAGAAAAGAAAACAAAATTGAATTTAATATGAACTTTATTTCTGTGTTGAATTTCTTTGGTGAGAAGGTCTTATAAGATTTGAATTTGGATGGTTTCCTTATACATTTATTGTGTTAGTGTCATTTTAAATGTAGTAAGATTAGAATTATGTTTAAAGAATCAAATGAAAAGGAGATAAGTTCTGACTTATAGAGATATAATCATGAATGAATTGACAATGATGCAGAAAGGCATGGAGGAAGGGCGCCTATCAAGAAGTACTGTAACCCCTACAAGCGTGGTTACTGCTATCCGAAGGCCTCACCACCGCCTCCTCCTCCGAAGCCAAAACCATGTCCGCCACCACCTCCTCCTCCGAAGCCAAAACCATGTCCGTCACCACCTCCTCCTCCGAAGCGAAAACACTGTCCCATCTACGTTCGAAACTGTGTCTGAAGCCAATTAATTAAGATGATATAGAAATAAAATAATACCTTTGTTTTTATAAGTTTCAAGGTTTGGTGTTTAGAGTTTTCTACAACTCCAAGATTTGTTTTGGTGTGTTTAGTATTGGCCCAATCTCAGACATTTATGTATTTTATTATTGGCTTATTCTCTTGTCTACTTTGGAGTTGTAAAATAAAGACGTTGGCTTATTGTATTAAATATGAATAATGTGTAATTTTAAAAAGTATATAAATATAAACAAATTTGTACTAAATGATAAGTCATTTTAAGAAAAACGTTAATCTCAAAATAAAAATTTAGATCTCTATTTCTCATAAATTTAATCTAATTGATTTTTTTAAGAAAATTGAGGAGATACAAGTATAATAATACCACTGTATTAATAGAAATCCCTCAGTTGTAATGTAATTTTAAATCTTATTCCAAACTTGATGTTATTGGAGTAGTTTTGAGGAAAAAAAAAAAAAAAGCAAGACTCATCGATGGTAGTTCTTTTTTTTTTTTTTTTTTCTTGGCAATGAAGTCCTATTGAATAAGTTGAAAAGGTAGAATTCGAGTGATACAAAAGAGTCATTTTACAATAACACGATAGATTTTTGGTTGCAATGAGATGTATTTGTGTGTATTTGGTCCGTCAAAAGAAAAATACATCATTAAATAAAAATAATATATTTTTTATGATTAAAAAAAATGAGGTATTTCTTTTTTGACTGATTTAGTACACAATAAATATACACTTAACTAATGCAACCTAGTCTTTCTCACGTTATTAAATGTTAGGTAAAATTTACATAAAAAATAAATGAGTTTTACCCATTTTTTAATGCAAAACAATAGATGTTTGAGACTTAGGCTATGTTTGGGAGTTTTGAGGGGATGGAATGGAATGGAACATAATGGAATGAAAAGGAAAGGGAAGGGAAAGAATGAAAGGGAAGCTATCTTTCTATTGTTCGGATATTTAAGTAAAAAAAGGATAGAAACTAAATATAATTTTAATTAAAAATATATTCTATTCTATTCCATTGGTTCCACCCTAATTTGGGAGGGAATAAATTTTGGATATTTGGATGGAAAGGAATGGAAGAGTTCCCTTTTCATTCCATTCATTCTCTTTACCAAAAAAACTCTCAAACAATAAAAAATTATTTTAATCACTTCCATTCCATTCCATTCTATCATGTTCTATCCATCCAAACAAATTATTAGGTTGGGTCTGGATAGCAACAAAATTCAATTTCAATCATAAAAGGGCTTGTAAAAAAAAATGTTATGATAAAATTAAATGATAATAGATGAAGCACTTAGACTTGGCTTAATTGACTAGATTTGTTATTTTTAAACACTTATGTCCTAAGTTTTAATATTGTAAAGTTCCCAATACGGTATGTGACATATTCTCTGTATTTAAAATAGAATAATCTATTTTACTTCTATTTTTTTTATAGTTAAGCTAAATAATTCATTTTCTCACCCCTTTTATATACACTCCTTAGATTAAAATTTTATATATAAAAAGCATGCTCATTTTAATTTCTTTTTAAAATACAGTGAAAACATTTTGACAGTGAATCTTGGGCAATAAAAAGTCAACATGGAGAAAATATTACAAAATTTTGTATATAAAATTATCTTTTATATTAAATCTTTATAAAAAAAATTACAACAAAAATTAGTTCGTAGCATTACGCAAATTTATAAAATAGGATTCTCAAAAGAATTTTGACTTCCCAAAAAAAAAAAAAAGGATCCAGAGTTTATGACTTACATCTCTATCTTAGGTGAAGATGAACATTGCATTTAAATTAATGCTTTATGCCTTCAGCTGAGGATTTAATTAAAATGCAGTTGTGGATGTCTTGGAGTTGTGTTGCGGTTTAGAAAAACTACAAAGAAGAATATAACAAAACAAAATTTGGTTGCGATGCAGTCGATCGCCACAAGCAAGAAAACTATAATTATATAGGTGCATCGATGAAACAATCATGCAAAGTCACAATTTAAAACACAGCTTATAGTCATAAAGACAAAAAAAAAAAAGGAAAATGTTTCAGCAATCATTTTTTTAATATTTTTCAATGCTTATAAATTGATTAAAAGAAAACTAGCTTAAACTTTGAAGCAATTATTAGTTCTTCTCCAATTTTAAAAACTTAGAATTAAAATATTAAATTATACAAAATTTTAAAATTAATCCTAGTTGTTTAGTAATTAGTCTCTTTATTTAATTATATGATTTTTTGAAAATTTTTAAATAAATATTACAATATTATTGAATGTTGCATATGTCTTTTTTTTTTTTTTACATATTTTAATCAATTAAAGGAATTTCTCTTTATAATTTATTTAAAGTTATTATTATTTGCATTTGATAAAGTCTATAGTTGCTAATAAAATTTGGTCATGTAAAGATGACACTAATAAAATAAATTCCTTACAAGTCTAGATTTTAAAATATCCCTAATCATTGAATTAGTAATAATGAACACTAATGACTCAGATAGAATAATACATATGATGCATACTTGATTAGGAGTACGTCTTATTTTATGGATGTTGATGTGGTGACACTAGTACATATAAACATAGGTAATCCTTGGGTGAACGAGTTCATTGCCTTGCAAACTAGTTTGGAGCTTAAGTAGAATGTGTTGGACAAATTCGGGTCTGAGTGAATCTAGTCCAACTCATCGATATAATACATGTCTAGGACCTGTATTCTAAATGCATGCATTATTCTTATCAAGTCAATAATAAAGATCCGTTTGTTTTGTCGATAAATTTTTTTATAGAAAATTTTTATTTATTTATATATAAATAAAATATTTTTATATTATTTATATAATTTGTGATTAAAAAAAATGCATGATACCATGATAGTGAGAAAAATAACTTCCTCTTTAAAATAATGGATGTTATTTTTCACTACACTCCCTATATGTAACATTGAATAAATAGAAATTTTCTATTATCTTAATATTTTATAATTATAAATACAAATAAATGATATTATTCTTATGAAAAATTATTTTCATTAAAACAAATGGACCATAGGTCTTCTGCGATGACATAAATTTACTAATTCTGGCAGTGCAATCATCATCAAAATGAAATAAGACTTAACATTGATATAAGTAAGAAGTAAAAATCTCTAGTAATTGTAACATTCTTATAGTGTTAACTTGAGTGGACTCAAGTATCAGTTTGGTAAGTCTTCACGAGGATCAATGGGTAGACCCCCAACGGTAAGCTGACCAATCCAAGTAAACCAATATATTGGGTCCTTTAGACTGGTTAACCAATTGGCATTAGGTTGAACAGGACCAAAGATATATGAGATTCAAGAAATTGAAATTCTAGTATAGTCAGAATATCCCTAAGAGCTAAAATCCTATCGGAAGAAAGTCTCTTCACATCCCCAATTTCAATCGACAAAATTAAGATAAATCAATTGAACCGGAAGCCTAAACTAATTGATTCCATCTTATCTCTATTTATATGAGCTTTTAATTAATGAATTTTGTGTGTTTTGTGAGATTTCCTTTAGGTTACAACTTAGGCCTTACAGCCATTTAATTTAATGATCTAAACTTCTTTAGGAAGGTTATCTTTTCCAGGTGAATAAGAGTTTTCACCCTTATAGCTTCCTCTTGATGTAAAGTTATATTTTCAAATTACCCAAACATTTTCTAATATGTTGGGAAGTGAGAGATTAGACATAAATTAAGAATAATGACAAATGTAAATTAGAAAGGATTTAAATTATGAAAAAATATGAAAAAGTTTCAAGTTATGCTTTAAGCATAAATGGATCCAATGTATCACTTGAATATGAAAAGATTATATGACATGTTAAAAGTTATGATAATTTAGAAATTATGATGTATGAAATAAAAAATTATTTGTGATGTTTGACTGGTTGTACGTACATGTGGGTGGCCTAACTCATGACTTAGCATAGGATTGGAACCAAGACATAGTTAGATATTTTAGAAAATTTGACTTATCAAAATTTTCATACTTTTTAATGTTTTCATAATTTATTGTGTTACCATATTTTCATACTTCACAAGTTATTATAGTTTCCATACTTTCGTGTTTCTCATGAATTTTTATAAATTTCATGACTTTCATAAATTCGTACATTTCTATGATTTTCATTAGTTTTTCCTAAATTTTGTAATTTTCATAATGTCCATAATTTTATAAATATTAAATATTTAATAAGTTTTACAAATCCTTGAAATTTCATACTTCTTATAAATTCTTGTAAATATTACAATTTACATAATTTTTAGAAATCTCAAATTTTCATACTTGATTTTGTCTCATGTAGTAAGGGCTAAGATATGAAAATTAATTTCTAATAGGGAAAATGGTTTAATTTAGATAGGTAGAATCAATAAGGGTTGATAGTATAAATTTCTTTATGGAAATTCAAGAATAAAAGAAAAGTAAAAGATATATTTGTGTCTGTGGCTGATATAAAGTAAGAAGAGGAAGACCTCTATGCACTTAAAAGATGAATTTAAATGATTTATCTATTACTATAAAGTCATAATAGCTTGTGACTCATGAGACATGTGCGGCGGAGAGTGAATTCAATATAATACGATACGGCTAAAGACCATATAACCTTATCATTTCTCTCCCTATGTTTACATAATATAACTGTTTAAATGAATTATGAATGATTTATCTCTAGAACTAGTAAACCATAGACAATAAATGCATGCATGCTAATTGGTTGATTTGAAGATCCCACTATTAGTTATGAAGGTAGTCATTATCCAGTACTATGATTTGGTTGATCTGAATATTCCATTACTAGCTATTATAGTAGCCATTTTTCAGTACTATGACTAGTTGACTCTAGGATCCTTTTCTTACTGCCTTGAGATAGCTACCATACATATTCACTACAAGAATTTCACAAAATTCCAACAGAACAAATCCGTTGAAATTCTACCTAAATTCCATTGGAATTGACAATTCCAACGGATATTGCCCGTTGGAAAACCCCTCATTGAAATTTCAAATTCCAACGGATTTACTATTCCAATAGACATAACCCGTTGGAATATCAATTGGGGAAATTACTCTAACAACTTATTCCAACGAAATTTCAGATGGATTTAATCCGTTGAAATTAATTACCACAGATTTATTCCATTGAAAATTCCGTTGGAGTATTTCTAAGGGATCTTACCCATTGGAAATTTCGTTGACTATTCCAACAGATTTTATCCGTTAGAATATTCCGTTGGAACTTTCCAACGGACCAAATCTATTGGAATAGCTCTTTAAACTGAATTTTTTTATTTTTTAATAGTTTAAAAAAATTTTCAATTGGTCAATATCCATTGGAAGTTTCGTTGAAAATAAAAAAAATTCAATCATTTTTTTTATTTTATATACTGTCCAATTTAATAAAACAGTACATGAAATAAAAAAATTACTGTAAACAATAAGTAATATCCACTATAAAAAATGTATATAATAAACAATATAAAAAATATAAATGTAACAATGTCAATAATAACAAGTAATATAAATATAATAACAATCAGTCATCCCTTAAGACGTCGTTAGTATCATCTGCTTCCTGCTCTTCATCCTCATCAATGGTAGGGGCTAGAACCGAAGGAGTCTGGGAGGAATACAGAGGTATAGAAGCATACTGGCCAGTCATGGAACTGACCTGCTGCTTAATTGCAGTCAGCTCACTCATCACAAGAGAGACAGCTAGAGAGACGGCCTGCTGAGACTTCGACACCTAGGCCTCTAACTGCCTGATCTGATCCTATAATTGAGAGTTGGTCGAAAAGTCATGCTGGGGGGCAGATGTCTGTGAACCAGATGTGGACCCATGACCCGAGGGTCCATAGTGGGCTACCTCTGATCCAAAACCAAATACCCTGCCCTTCTTATTTTTTCTACCAGTAGCTTGGAAAAATAAGAGGGACTCATCTACAGATGACTCTTCTGGGGCTGCTTGAGATTGCTCCAGTAATCTCTCAAAAGAAGCTCGCATATGATTTTCAAAAGAGAAAAAAATTAACAAAGTTTATTTTCAAAGAAAAAGAATCAAATTAAATTGTAATAAGAATCTAAT
>JANHAO010020010.1:0-13000 GCA_026873985.1 Saraca asoca
TGTAGTCAGGCTTTTGAACCTCTGATGCTTTCGAATTCTCCTTGGAAGTTTCTGCAGAAGTTGCTTTGTTGTTATTGTTATTGGTTGTGGTTGCCGTGTTCTTGGTGCTGTTTTGCTCTGTTATTTTGGATTCCCCTTCCTCAGCACTTACTTTAATCCTCTTGTCTTTATTATCATTTTCTGCAACAACCTATACATATACGCAAAAATTATTAATATGTATCAAAACTGAAACAGTCTTTGTTTCTATCATGGCCAGGTGAAAGTAAAGAAAACGGTGATATAAAAAGAAGCCAATTTTACAATTATCTTTCCTTTTTTTTTTTTTATATAGATTGTTTCACACACCTTGGGGTTCTGAACCTTGTCCGCTTTCCTCTTCCTGAAGCTTTCTCTTCCGCTCGCACAGCTCAACTTCTCCGACGAGGGAACCAACTCTCTGCCGCCCTTGACCTCAGAAACAGCCGCAGCCGCCACCACGGAAGGCGGGCAGCTGGAAGTTCTCGAAATTGCAGAATTCATAACAAAACCAGAAGCATGAGCAGCAGTGACCAATCCAGAAGATCCGAATCCCAAGTCGGGCCACCCATTATCCAAACCCGGGTCGGGCTTCATAGAGTGAACATTAGCAACGACCTCAGCAAGAGCAGAATTTCCACCTCCACCCATAATCATCAAACCCTGAGAATTCTGAAGTTGAAGATCAGGAGAGAAGAGACCATTAAACCCAGACCCAGTTGCAGAAAAATAGGCTTGCTGTTGTTGAAGATCATGTTGATGGGGGTGTTGTTGTTGCAATTTCATCCTTGCCCTTTGTCTTTCCAAGACAGTCATGTCGGAGCAGTTCCCAGAGAGATTCCCTGAAGTGTTCAGACAGTGCAACATATTGTTATTGTTGTTAGTATTAGGTAATGCTCTGTTCATGAAACCGAAGAAGTACGGTTTCTGGTTCGAAACCAGTCAGTGTAGTACTACGTAGTTCTTAATTTGGAGGGAAATCAATCAGAGTAGGGACAGTACTCCTTCATGCCCAACCACACCAAGCTCTTGTCAATGGAAGGTACGGTATTTTGTTGCTAAAGTGTTATGTTTGCAGAAAAGAGATGCAGCAGAGAGAAACCGAGAAGAAAGAAAGACTGTATAATGCAGCGGTGAAGATGGAGAAAGCCTTGGCATATAAAGGCAAAATAAAATGTTAATTTTGTAAAATAATAATAAGAAAACAGGGGTGGAGGAATTATAAGGAGAGAGAAAAAGCGGATAATAGAGATTAGAGAAAAACCGAGGAGGAGATAGAAAATAATAACTGAGGCAGAGGGTAAAAATAACTGAGGCTGTGTGCGCTGGGTCCCACTGATATGACCGCCACGTGGACATGCCCCAACCGTGGTTAAACGGGGATATTTTGATTTTCAGACGGGGTTTTCAGTCTCCAGGAAACAACCTCACCCGAAAGCGTTCTCTGATAATTAGTTTAGCATGTGATGAATGTTACAATCATTATACCAAAAATCGTTTTTTTTTTCAATATCTTAAATTGGATTCTTCGAATAAACATTGAAGACAAAGGTGCCTTTTATGGCTAAGATCAACTCAACTCTCTAAGTCATATGAATATCAAGTGTCAAGTTTAGTTCAACTTCATTTTATTATTTGTCACCTCTATTATTAATATCATCATCACTTTTGTTGCAAATATCAATACAAAGAAAAAAAAAACTACATTATGTATTATATGATTTTAATCAGATTACTATGTAATCACGAATTTTAAACTAAAATTTGAGGAAGTTAAATAGAATGATGGGTGTTTTAGATTCAAAATTTTTTTAGCTTTAATATAAAAAAAAGTAAAAATTTGACTAAGTAAATTAATATGTAAACACAAATCTTAAAGTAAAATTTGAGGAATTTAAACATTGGTGATTTTAAATTTAAATTTTATTGTTGTTAATATGAAAAAAAAGGATAAAATATTAACAAAGTTAAAATGTGTAGTGTGTGTGTGTCTCTCTCTCTCTCTCTATATATATATATATATTCAAATCACTTAAATAATCTTTTTTATCAATTAATTTATTTTTCTAATAATCATGAAACTGCCTGATAAATCAATTTTGAATTCGAGGAGAGTTATCTTCATTCTATTGAACCCTCTATCAAAACATTACTATTATCATTGAGAAAGTGTTTAAATAAAAATTTCTCTATTGAAATATTTAATATTATCAGTAAGAGAACATTTATAAGGTGAAGAGAATATTTAAACTCTTCCCTCATAATTATCGATTGATATCCATGATCAACAAAATACCACCCCAATGGCTGAATTAATTTATTATATCTAGGTAAAGTTATACATTTTAATCCAGTATGGATGTTTTCTTAGCCTTATTAATCAACTATTTAATAGGTTAATAATTGAAATAATAATGATTAGTATAATATTATTATAATTAATAATTAGAATTAATATCTATTTTGATTGATATTTAAGTTTTACAATATCATTAATTTGTTAGTAATTGTTTAATATAAATTATAAAATAAATCTATATAAATTATTCATTATATATTATAATTAATATAAATTAATTTTTTTTACATTGAATAAGATATTTTGATTCCAAAAATACCGTCAAATAACTTGAACTCCTCATCCATAGCACAATATTTTTTAAAGTAATTTTCCACCTCATTTCATTAAAATAAAACATGTTTATAAGAAAGTAATTTTTGCAAATTAAATCTTTGTAAAAGTATTTTTTCTATCTTGTCATCTAAAAATGCTGAAACGCCAATTTTATCAAAACTTAGTAGTTTTGGCCTTTTGTTATTTGTCACTTTTATTACTAATATCATCATCACTTATTCCAAATATCAATACAAACAAATTTTAAATTATATAATTTAGTACTCCAATCTCAAATAATCTTTTTCTATCAATTATTTTATTTTATTACATTCACTGTTATGAATAGGACGATATCTAAGGATGAAATCGTAAGACGGGACTTTAAACCCTCTTCCTTATAATTTATCAATTGATATCCAAGACCAATCGGACATCATCTTTTAACTCTATTAATTTATTATGTCAAGATAAAGTTACATATTTTAATCCAACTTTAATTTTTTTTTTCTCAGAAAATACTCCTTATCAATCAACCAGGAAAAAAATTCAATCCCCTGTACATGGGAAATTGGTCATATAATAATGTGACATTTTTATTTTAAGATTTATATGTTTGTTTTGTTTTTTATTTATTTTTTAATGTATTAAATATTGAGATGGGAGTGGGAGGCTTTGTCGCTCCTGTTTCGCTGGTCCCGTGAAGAATGGCGGGAAGCTGGGTCCAACCTACGTATCACCCCACATGGGTACTTCCACGTGGTAGTTTGTGGTTCTTAAGAACTGACATGTCAGTGAGGACGTGTCTATGGTGTGGGAAAACTGAGAATTGGTCATCCGTGATTGGTACTCGTTACCTGGGAATTTGCGACCACCCACAGAATTCCCACACTGATCTCCTCAAACTCTACGACCAAGGGAGAGCGTGGTCTACACTGCCTTCACCCAGTGGATGTGATTACACGCGCATTGATTAGATGCACAGTAGTTTTGATGATTAGTTGATCTTTCCAGCGTAAGATTCTGCAGGATTAATGCCCTGTCTGTACCTTCTAAAAATAGTAAATCCCATTATAATAATATCTTTTGTCTTTAATGATATGCGTTTTGTAACTAACTTTCTAATTAGAGCACTAATTATACCTCGATGCTCATGATTGCACTTCAATGATTTTGACAAACACAAACAAAGACTGGCTCTACTTCAGATAATTCACAGCTTCAAATAGTATTTTTATTCTTTAAAAGAGGTATATATGTTGATGGATTAATTTCATATTATTAATAAAAAATTTACACAATTAAATTTGCGCTTCTTCTCTTATGAAGGAAAAAATTTAAAAATAACATAAAATTTCCATTTTAAGGTTGAGATATTAATGATTTTTTAAAAAAAATTTATGATAATATTTATAAATTATCTAATCTTTTAAAATTGTTGATAAAAAGATTTGTATTTAAAAAATAAATGATGAAAAATAATAAATTTTATTAATTAAATTAACATAAATGATTAAAATGTGTACATCTTTAATAATAAAACATGTGGTTAATTGATTGTTAGTTGATTGTGCGGTAACATAGCCATCGTTTAATGAATAGATCATAAAACAATCAATCAATGATTTGATCTTCGTCTAACCTAGAAGTCAAGTAAAAATGACTAGTTAGGTTCACATGGGATCATTGTTGGCGCTCTTGATTTATCCAATATGAAAGAAAGTTCTAGTTGTGATATGGATATATGAGTCTATTTGATTCAACAAGTTATGGGTGCTTGATTCATCAGCAAAAGAAGTCAACAAATAAATTTGAGGTTTCACTTTAAAGAAAGTGATTGATGTGTTAAGAAGAACAACCAAATTAGAGTGAGTGAATATCAAAGGTTAGGAATTGACCTGATACTTAATTAGCTGCACAACAGTGAGTTAGTTGCTAGTCAGATTTAGTTATTTCTCTAATCAGTTGTTGGCATTTCAACTAAAAAGAGGTTGGTTTCTTTGTGGTTCAAAATTGAACGAGTTATGATGATAGTTTGCAAGAGGCCACTGTATATTTTGGCACTTTGACATTTAACACTCAATAGTCTAAATCATGGTTTGCTTGCAAATTTATGCTGACATTTTAAGCTTAAAGCAATATTGGAAGGTAAGTGTTACCAAATATATATAATTTGGAATATATATATTGGTAGGAACAAGTCCAGAGAGGATGAAGGCAACTTCCATTATCACCAAATGGCCCCTCTCTTTCTCTCTTTAGCTTTATTTGAGTACAAGTCTCTCTCTCTCTCTCTCTCCTTTCTCTCTGCTAGTTGCATACACTGAGATATATGACCTTATACCACAGCTAAAGGGCAAATGGGTCCTCCTTTCTTCATCCCATTTCCTCTATATATCACTTTCATCTGCGGTCTTCATCAACAGAAAACTACTATGTCCCTCTTCTCTCTCTTTTTATTATTTTTTTGTCTTTTCATCTTGTTCACTCAAGTCAAGTGCTTTCTTGCTTAATTTCCATCTTATATTCTCTTATTCACAATATCCTCATCTACAGTGCTTTTATCTTTAAGCCTTAGCTCGTAACACACACAATTTCTCTACATTGGATAGTTAGATCTGAATTTTAATATATATAATCATAGACTATTGTAATTCAAACTGTTCTTTTATATATTTTTTTTAATCAATCCGTGATTTTTTCATAATGCAACTGCAGATTCAATCGCAATTCCTTTTATAAATCCAAAACTTATTAAAACATAATTGATTAGGTATAATTACAACACTATTTGAGTTTGTGTGTGTATAGGTGGAAGGTGGTCTTCTTATCTTATCCAAATGATAAAATAATAATTGGCGGATGGCAGTGAAGGAGAGGGGCAGCAGATCCGATGTATATGGGGAATCCTAGTTCTTACCGAGCAGATAGGGCACCTCTCTCTTTATATATATATATATATATATATATTGTGGTCACGGATTGCATGTGTGAGAAATTGGGCACTCTGTTGGTATCTATAGCTCCCATTCCAGCAGCAACTTGCAAATGATCCATATACAGATGAATACTATGGGCTTCCTTCTCTGCCTTTTTAATGCACAGCCATCTTCAACATTCCCCTCATCTATGAACTCAGCGTATCATTTTCTTGTATATATATCTATCTCTCCATGCTAGGGTTTTCAACATAGGATGTGGATGTCAAAATTGACATTCAAACTAAAGACATTCAGAATATTTATATTCTGATTTTAGTTCAAGATTTAGTATTAATATTCATTCCTTAATTAATTAGTTAAGATGAACAAGGGAATATATATGCAGAAACAAATGTCCCCAGCAATGAAAAAGATGGTGAGGTTTCTTTCAAAGCATTAGAAAGTGAAAGCAATGTATCAGATTGGACCCCCCACCCTTTACAGATTCTTTTATATTTTCCTTTGGATCCCTTCCCTTATACCTACTTATTAATTATTATATATATATATATATATATATTAGAAATAGAACGTCCACCAATTATAAAACCCTAATTTTATCAAAATAAAGAAAAAAAAAGTTGCCTACGCAGCCATTTGTGTGTTTTGAAGCTGTCATCATGTGTTGGGTTAAGTCAGTCTTCATCTCAACTTCATGTTTTGCCTTCTGTCATTTCAGTTATAAACTATATTTATTTTTGCATACGCCAGCAAAGACAAACTAATCCTGGTTTTTGCAATCAAATATTATAGATTTTGAACATAAGTAAACTCAAACATTTGAATATTGCATTGCAGGAAGAAAAATACTAGAAATGTCTATTCTATATACTTGCTGAATAATAATAATAATATATATATATATATATATATATATATTGGGCAAGGATCATTCATGTCAGTACCAACTAAATTTATACATATATCAATGCATAATTTTTTATTAAATAAATTTTTTACTAAATTAATTGTTGGATTTAAAATACTAATCATATAGATCATTTATACAAAATTTCATATCAATATGATTATTTATTATTCCATCAATATATAAATTTCAAAATTTAATATTAAAAATATATATATATATATATAAAGTAAAAACATGTCAACACTTTAATTACGTCTATATTATCATTCAAATTTTCTAAATTTTTCATACAAGATGAATATGATGACTAATTGTAATTTAAGGGTTGAATAAAAAAAAATCATGTTACAGAAAAATTATCTTAGTGTAAGTATTCTAAAATCTTATGTTAATATTAATTGATCCTTTTCGTATATGTAATTATATTCAAATCACTCAAATTTAAATATACTAAGTTTTTTTTTAAAAAAAAAAACTATATCACAGGATGAATTTAGACTCTAATAGAAGAAAGTTTAGGGGGAAAACTTAATACAGTAAAAAAGAAGAGTGAGAGGATAAGAAGAGACATGAATAAAACAGGTCTAGCTTTCCTTAAAGAGGTGGATGCATGGGTGCATGCATTTACATAGCAAGTGTCAAGAAAATGAAGAGTGGTCAAAGACAATATGTGCCAGCTAGTAAAGACAAGTCCCATGTCTCCAGCAGCTCCACCAAAATGGCCAAATCTTAGCTAGCATGCATATTCTGCTTCCTTGCCTTTTACTTATTCCTCATTAGCCTCTCAATAATATATTATAATTCCTTTTGCTTTCCTTTAATTTTCCTTCAATATATTAATCATATTCATCCAGACTCACACAAAATCCCCCCAACTTGTGATTCTTTTGGGCCTCTTGAATTTTGTCCCTAATTAATAAATCCAGTTGTGCTCAAGATATTTACTTCTCTGTTCCATTAATTCCAAATCCTACTTGGAATGGATGTCCACATGGACTTCTCATGTCATTTCATGGCTAAATTCTCTCCCATTTTCTTCTGAGATCTTGACCACTCTAGAATATAAATAGTGAAACTTACAATTATGTGAAACTTTGTTTGATATTTGTGTTCATTTTTTTCCTTTTAAAATAAGAAACCTTTTTACTCTTACGAGCAAAATTGATTATCATCTTAATAAGAGTATTGATATTAACTAGATGGGTCAAATTCAATCAGCAGTTTGATCCTAGAATTGAATTGATTGTTGTTCCTTAAAAAAAAAAAAAGCTATTATCCTATGAAATTGACTTATAATAATTTCACATAATAAAAGAAAAAAATCTCATATGCAATTGTGAAGTTCACCGCTTTATCTCAGAATGAATCTGTGTTGTGAATGAATTTTACTGTGGGAATAATATCACTATGTTTTCCTGTTCAAACTATAATTTGAACTTCTTGCATCCAGCAAGCCTGAAAACAAAAATCTAATAGAGCCAAAATGTGCATTAATACCAGCATTTTAACTTTTGGTGGTGAATTAGGTAGACTTTACATATAGTGATTGAATTCACATGTGAAGCGTGATAGTGTCAGCAATCTGCGGAAGATGAATTGGCTGAACGTCGCACTACCTTTGTCTTCAAATTGAAAGCCAAGTTAAAAAACACAAGTTTGAGAGCCAACTATATACTCAACCACGACAGTTGCGTGATTTGACCTGTTCTGTAAGTCTTAAGAGCTTTTGTTCATTGTCCCAATACTTCTCTGCACATTTCAATCTTGGACTCGCTGAATGGGACACATAAAACAAGATATTTCAGTCATCACTCGTTTTAATTCATTGCTTTAAGAATGTGAAGTTAGTTTGATTTAAATCCTATTTTATATGTGAAGGTGATTGTTAATTATGCCAATCTAGATTAAATCATGTGTATATACATGTTTATGTTACCAACAGCTCTGATATTTTAGAGTGATCTAATCAAAACTACAACTTCAGTGATGCTTCCAAAATAAGTTACAGATATAGGAGGAAAGCCGTACATCTTGAGAACATAACTGAAGAAAAATGAGGATATATGAATGGAGAGACAACATCACATGAAGGAGTTAGGAGCAACCATTGGGATTTAGGACATGAAAGGCCTATGACAATGCCATATGTTTGAATTTTTAAGTCATTAGATTGAGACATCCTTGTGCATATTTTGCATTGCAAGAAATAAGTCAGGGGACCATGAGATCTGAAGCAGTATTTTTTAGTATCTTCGCCACACTAAATTAATTAGGCATATGGGTTTGTTCCCACTCCTTATAGGCTCAAAACTACCCCTTACATTTTTTTTTTTTTAATCTTATGTGTTTGTGTTTCCCCCCTTGTGTACCTACCAAAGATTATAGCTGCCTGCTTGTGAATCTCTGTCTTTCTCCACATATACAAGCACATATAAATAACTATTTCTTTTTGGATCATTATCTATTATGTTAGCAAATTGCTATATAGAATATCCTCTATGGATTATATAAATTAATGGGCAAGTTGTAGATCTAGGAGATCAGCATTTCTAACACTTTTTGATCCATATTCTTATGTTTCATAAAAAAAGAAAATGTGTGATATCAATTGTACACCTTTTCACTCACAATCAGACACAAGTATCAAGCTGGCATATTACTTAGTATGAAGCCCACACTTGTATCTAATTATAAACTAATTTATAATCAGCTTTTCACCCATCCAAATTTAAATTATTTGAAGAGGTGAAGGGAGATCCAAATTGTTAAGAGGGAGAGAGAGAATTATGAAACTGTGCTCAACAATAAGTCAAGCACATATATTTATAATGAAAATATATACAAGAGATAGAATTTTAATAGGTCTAAACTTATCATTTATCCTAATATATATAGGCTTATCATTTATCCTACATAGGCTTATCACTTTAACTAACCTATTCACTAATACTTCCCCTCAAACTGAAGCATAGATATCAAACATGTCCAGCTTGTTACAAATATCATCAATCCATTTTTCCGAAATGCCTTAGTAAATAAGTCAACAAGTTGATCCCCAGTTTTGATATGCCTAAAATTGATTATTCCTTCTTAGAGTTTTTGTCTAATAAAATGATAATAAACTTTTATATGCTTTGTTTACTTATGAAAAACTGAATTTGTAGCAATATGAGTGATAACCTGATTATCACACCATAGTTGCATAGCTCTAAAGGACTTAATCCTAAGTTGATGAAGAAGGTAAGAAATTCACACAAACTTAAATGTAACATGAGCCATGACCCGATATTTAGATTCTGCACTTGACTGAAATACAACAGCTTGTTTTTTACTTTTCTAAGACACAAAATTTCCACCAACAAATACATAATATCCTGAAGTAGAGCTTCAGTCTATAGGACATCTTGTCCACTCTGTATCAGAAAAGTCTTCTACTTTACAATGGTCATGATTTTTGTATAAGATTCCATGCCTAGGTGCCTTCTTTAAATATTTTAATAAGTGAATAATTGCATCCCAATGATTGGTTTTTGGAGAATTCATGAACTGGCTTACTATACTAACAAAGAAAGAAATGTCAACTTAGTAATAGTAAAATAGTTCAATTTTCCCACTAACCGTCTGTATCATTTTGGGTTTTCTGATAGTTCTCCATTTTCCAATCCAAGCTTAACATTTGGAATCAAAGGGGTATCGCATAGTTTGGTCCTAAGCAAACTTGTTTCTTTCAAAAGATTAAGTACATATTTTCTCTGTGACAAGAAAATTCCTTACTTATTCCTAGCAATCTCAATACCCAAGAAATACTGATATGCTTTGAGGTTCTTAGTCTGAAAATTGGTTTGGGGAAAAGTCTTCAATTTTAAAATGCCCAAACTATCATTGCTAGTAATTATAATAACATCTACATAAACAATTAGAAGAATACAACTAAAATTTGATTATTTATAGAAAACAGAAGATCATGATCACTTTTCTGCATCCCAAATTTCAAGACCACATCACTAAAGTTTCCAAATCAGGCCCGAGGAGACTATTTTAATCCATCAAAGACTTTTTTAATGTGCACACTTTGTCTTTTTCATACTTTCCTTGAGCAACAAAACCAAATGGTTACTCGATATATAGTTCCTCAGATATGGAGAAAAGCATTTTTAACATCAAACTAATGAAAAACCCAGTTTTGAAAGATAGCAAGAGAGATAAATAAACGAACACAAGCAATCTTAGCCATAGAAGAAAAAGTTTTAGAATAATCGATGCCATAAGTCTAAGCATACCCCTTTGTCACTATACGAGCTTTCAATCGAGCAACTGAACCTTCCAAATTAACTTTCACAGTAAACACCCATTTGTACTTAATAGGTTGCTTACCTTGTGGTAAAGGCACAACATCCCAAGTCTGATTGGCCTTAAGAGCCATCATTTTTTCTTCCATAGTAGCATGCCACCCATCATGAGAAAATGCCTCTAAAACTAAATTAGGAATAGTAATAGAATCCAATGAGGCAACAAAGCATTGTGACGGAATATGTAAAGATGAATAAGATACAAAGGTAGAAATCAAATAAGGGTGATTATGTGTACCTTTCTAAGTGCAACTACAAATACCTTTTTATTGAGAAATAGGCAATTCAAGATCAAAGGACATCGGAAGCTAATCTTGTAAGGAAGAAGCTGGAAGACAAAGCTGATGGGATATCTATAACAAATGCTTTACTTGATGTCTTAGTAATGGTAGAAGGATGAACTGCACCTATACCTACACTCTATGGGTGTAAATATACTGAATAGTAGGAGAAGTTCAAGTTTTAGTGGAAGGTACCTAAGAACCCTGAGGAGTGGATTGCATAAGGAAATAGTCATCAACAAATTTAGAATTTGACACCAAGTAAGAAGACTCAAAAGATCTAAAAAATGGAGTGGACTCAAAGAAATTAACATCAGAAGAAACAACATAACGACCTAATACAGGGGAATAACATTGATACCCTTTTTGAATTCGAGAATATCTAAGAAAGACATGTTTCAAAGATCGAGGATCTAATTTAAAAATTTGAGGACGATGATCCTGAACAAAACATGTGCATCCAAAAACATGTGGAGTGAGAGGAAACAATGTTTGAGAAGGAAACAAAAGAGAATAAGATATTTACCCATCAGAAATTAAAGATGGCATATGATTAATAAAAAAACAAGTTATAGCAACCACATCTACCCAAAACACTTTAGGCACTTTCATTTGACACAAGAGAGCATGAGCTACCTCTAATAAGTGATGATTTTTTCTTTTAGCTACTCCATTTTGTTATGGAGTAATTGCACACTGATGAATTATACTGTGCTATGACAAATAAGAAGAAAATTTTATTGAAAATTATTCTTTAGCATTATCACTTCGAAAATTGCATATTGATGTTTAGAATTAGTTTTTAATTTCGGCATAAAAGGCACAAAAGATATCAAATAATTTTGATCGATTTTTCATCAAATAAAGCCAAGTAAATCTCAAATAGTCATAAAAAAAGTAGCAAAATAACAATAACCAATTTTGGAATTAACAGGATAAAGACCCTTAATATCTGAATGTATTAACTCAAAAGAGGATGTAACCCATTTATTGACTTGAGAAATCTAAGATTGATGATGTTATTTAACAAATTGACATGACTCACAATTTAAAGTAGAAACAGAATTTAAACTAGGATATAATTTCCTTAAAGATGCACAACAAGGATGACCTAAGCGACAATGTAATTAATGTGAAGTGAGAGTAGCAGATGTAGCAATTGACTAAGGGACTTTTTCATCGAGCACTACAGTCCACCAAATTTGTATCCCCTACCAAAATTCTTCTTCGTCAAAAGATCCTGAAAAATAAAATAATCAGGAAAAAAGAAAATATCACGATTATAGGTACATGTTAATTGGCTGACAGAGAGTAAATTGAATGGGAACTTAAGAAGACATAAAACATTAGATAAGGAAATATTAGGTGTGACATTGACAGTACCACTTTTAACAATAAAAGCAATAAACCTATTAATTAAAGTAACATGAGAGGTAGAGGAGTTGTAAAAGGAAGACAAGATACTTGCATTACCTGTCTTATAATCAGTAGCACCTAAATCAATAACCTATCTAGTATTGGAACTAGAAAGACACGCAATAATATTACATGTTTGAACCATAGTGGTAGTGGATTGAATGGGTGATGATTGTTAAGAGGCTTGGAATTAAAGATATCAAGCATACTTCTCCTCAGATATGATTATTTCATAAGTAGGCATAGTATGTGCAAATCGAGGTGGTGCATTTTCTAACTTGGGACAATTTTTCTTGATATGGCTAGGTTCTTTACAATAATGACAGATGTAGGCATTATTAGAATCACGCCCTTTACCTCTTCCTCCTTTACTACTACTATGACCTGATAAACAGGAAAAAGTGCATAAAAATAAGATAGTTTTAGTCCATTTTACACCTAGTATCTTGTGTTTTCTTAGTGTTTTTGCT
>JANHAO010020011.1:0-13003 GCA_026873985.1 Saraca asoca
TAATTATAATCTATTATTTATTATATTTTCTTTTAAGAAACAAATAGTTATAATTTATTATAAATTTTTTTATTAAGAAATAGATCATTTTAAATAAAAATAAGTTTATTATTATTACTAATTATTATTATTGTTGTTATTCATGTTAAGGACATAGATATATTTTATAATTTATTTAAGTATTCTTTTACCTTAATAATTTTTACCTTAATAATATTTCAGATTTTAAAATATTATTTATCAAATTTTTCTTCTAAAAAATTATTATAATTTATTATTTATTAAATTTTTTAAAAAAATAAATAATTATATTTTATTATACTTATTAGATTTTCTTTTAAGAAATAAATAATTATAATATATTATTTATTATATTTTCTTTTAAAAAATAAATAGTTATAATTTATTATAAATTTTTTATTAAGAAAATATAATTTTAAATAAAAATAAATTATTTATTATTATTATTATTAATGTTATTTTTATAAGTTGATGATAGAAAAAAAAAAGATCAAATAATATACAGAGACAAAAATGTCAAAAATTAAATTAATCAGGGATAATATTACCTTTCTGTGTCCTAAATATCAAATAGATAATCGAAAAAACTGGATTTTTTAGTTTTTTTAAATTAATTTTTTAAGGGATAAAAAGCTGATTCAAACAATCATTTATTAAATATTTAAAAATAATTAGTCAAACAGTTAAAATCTCTTAAATCATCTAAAAACTGATTAAAATGTTATTTATCAAACACTGTCTTAAATGGTCAGCATTATATAAATTTAAATGCATGTGTTGACAGTTGAGGATTATCACGTGAGGATATTATTAAAGTATCCTTAACACATTAAGAGATGGAATCAAATAAATTAATGTCACTTAAGGATAAAATTGATAAAGAAAATATTTTACAAAGATAAAAGTGAGACAAATTAAATACTACGAAAGTGAAAATGGGTGTTTATTCTCTTAATTTTCCATGTCAAGTATTTGACACGCCAACAATATTATTCTCCCATTAACACCTATCTCTCTCTCTCTTTTACAACAATCAATGATTAACTCGTCATCTTTAACTCTCCTTCTATGGCTCCATCTCCCCGTTCCGTTTAATATCAGCGCCCTTTTGAGATTGGACATGCTTTTTACAAACTAAAATTTTTCACATTAATACTAATTAGGTGCTTAGTTTTACCAATTTCTTAAATTTATAGAATCCAAATAAATTAATGCCTAATTATTTAAAGCTTAAGGTTTTTAAAGTCATTTGCCTTCACCAGATTCAATGAATGGACAGAATTTAATTGAGCTTTCTGGCAGCAAGTTCTTATTTTCTTTTATATGCTCTTAAGAGCATCCAATTCACTGGGTATTAACAATAACATAAAGAAAATAAAAAAATTAATGCAAATTTATTTCCCATAAATATCTGGAGAAAAATAGGTGAGATAAATTATTAATGGAAATTAAAATAGAGATAACAATGTAAATAGGAAAATAATATTCTTGTCATGTCAGATAAATATAAATGGCAATAATACTGAGTTTTCAGTGCTAAGGTAACACTAAAAATTTCCCAAATGTGGTCATATTGAAAATTAGTTTCCAAAACAAGGTTACTTCGGCCAAAAAGCAACCGTAACTATTATCCAAGCATCTTGCATGGATGTTTTTGAGTAACATAAAAATCAAATTGCACTGTGATAATGCCACCAGTTGTTAAAGAATCAGTCAAGGGCACAGTATTTTATATTGCAAAAATTGCTTGAGAGACTTAGTACTCTATAACCATATGTCACAACTTCTACACACATTAACAATCATCCTCGCAGCAAAGAGGTCTGGAAAAGAAACTAGGCATTTGCACATATTATCTCCTTATTACATGACTACTACAGGCATCTAATAAGAGGTTCTAACTATAATCCATTTACAAAGAGCAGACAGCTATCCAAACACTGGTAAGTGAAATTAGTCATGAAAACAGACAAGACGACAATGCACGCTACACTCATGAAACTCACCACTTTGTTGATTTACATTTGGCAGATATTGAATTCCCTTGAAAGTAAGGCTTGAAGGTTCTTATGACTTCTTCATAGGTTGGTCTCTTATAGTCCACTGCCTGTAATCAAAATATCCTTAATCAGTCTTAAAATAATTATCATATCATACTTGTTAATATTTGTATACAAGTTTTTGCAACTAGCCTGCTCAATCACTTCTTCCGGGCTTGCCCATTTCCACTCTGCAAATTCCGGGTCTGCTTCACCATTGGCTAAGTTGACCTCACTGTCATCTTTTGTCAACCTCATAAGAAACCTATCAAATGTTGGGGACAAGCAAAAATTTGGTAAAAATCTGAATATATTTAGCCAGTCAAGAAAATATCCGGAAGTAAATACAGGACTACTTAACAGCCCAATCAAAAAACTTGATAATGAAGAAAAATTTACTCTTACAACTGGGAAGCAATATGATTGGAACACAACTCGCTCGCAAGTTGTGTCCCTATGCTTACCTGAATTTCGGCATCTCATAAGTGTAAAGGTGTTAGTAAGCGTGACAAACTCAAATGTGTATCTTGTGGGAACCGCATTAGCATATACAGTTTGAAAGAAAAAAGAGTAATTTATTGAAAGAAGAGTACATCACTATAGGATAAGCAATCCTCCAAGAGACCAAAAAGCTAATGACAACATGGTTTTGCAGTAACACCCAGATGTTAATGCAGCACATGGTTTTGGAGTTCTAATCCTTGCTCTAACGCTAAAATATCATTTAAAAAAAATATATATATATATATCAACATGGACAGAAAACACTTGGAAGAATGAATTATATCCTTTTTTTTTTTTTTTCAGTAGCACAAGGAGGCTGTAGCATTGTGGATGGGGTAATTTAAAGACATGTCCTCCCCTTTAAGAAAGGACAATATGACCAACAAGCAATTGTTATGTTGATGGAATGTATTGTATATTGTTCAGGGAGAAGAGTTACAAGACAACAGTATATGAGAGAAGAGAAAGGGACAATAACTTTATCACAATGTAATTTTCACCAAAATCAACTAGAGGAAAAACAACCAAAATTATAAACTGAAAATAGGTTTGTCCTGAATCTAGGAAACATGAGCAAAATTATAAACTCAAAGTTGGACAGTGGTAACCAAGTTACTAACAGGAAACTTCCTCTCAACTAAAATTCTTCAGTTATTGTATGAAGACAGCTATAGCCTTGCAAGAAATAGTTTAATCAACAACTGAGCTCTGCCTCCTCACCTTCTCAAGTTAAGATGCTCACACTGAATCATGAATATCTAGGACAAATTCATCTCAAAATTTCAGGTTCACAATATATTACCAATCCTTGGATTTATCAAAAATACAACTGAAAAATTCATACTAAACCATAGATATTAGGTTATATACACTAGGTCTAAGTTGTAAAGTTATCTCATAAATTTTTCCTTGATTTCTACAACTAAAACTATTAAATGTTTGGGAAATCAAATAACTCATTTGCATTTTCCAGACTGGACCCTTATAGAGGATGTAAAACAAGCTAACCAGATTATGTTACAACAAACATTCTTATTTGATTTACACAATCTTCAGTATAACTATAGTACTTTTTCATGGTCCATCATCTGCAAAAGAATTAGGTGTTCCAGAATTAATCTATGCTGGATGAGCCCACTTGTCTCCCATAAGCACACCAAAAGCTGAATGAGAACTAATAGTTGTTTATGGTATGCATCCAAGAAATAGCTTTCATTTCCTTCCTTTATGTTTGTCCATGACTATTACAGCATTACCATGGCTTCCCTAGATCTATATACTGCCATCAAACAAATTCAAAGATCACCCAACCTATTGCTTATTTTCAATGTGCATTTGTGAGTATGAATACACAGTGATCATATGAAATTGATAACAAAAAGGAAGTGCTGGTCTTTTTTATTGGGAATGACTAGAAATAGCAAATTTGCAAATTGCAACCAAATCAACCAACAAATGGATTAACCAATTTCTTCACAATACCTTTAGCATTAAATTTCAGTTTCCAATCAACTTCTACGATTAACTTTCCAGTAGATTGAAATAAAAAAAATTAAAAAAAAAAAAGGAGCTGATCTTGTTTACTGGGAAGAGGGAATGAATAGAATGAGCCAATTTACAACTAAATCAACCAAAAAAATGGATTAACCAATTTCTTGACACTAACTTCAGTATTACCCAAGGTAATAAGATTTCAAATTCAGAGTCAACCTCTATAATAAGCCTTTCTGTATATTTGTTCGCCCCAAGCATATGTCAGTTGACATACATATACACATACATTTATGTGTGAGTCCATCAGCAAAATCTCCAAACAAGCAGAGAGGCGTTGGGAACTACTTAAGGAGATCAGATATAGCCAAAAGTTACAAAAATGAACAGTGACATTTTGATACTTTTGCAAATGGAAGTATCAAGAAGGAAGCCAGGTATACAAACGCACAAAGGATTACAACTTTAGAGTTAGGGAAATCTGGCTTCTCTAAAGTGCACAGTGCACTTCAGATAAAAAATTTCAGCATGGTAACTGTCGATGGAAAAATCAAGGGTTCAGATTTTGAAAAATTAACAGCAACTGAAAAATAATTTACTAATTTGTAATTATCCACTTCCATAATTTTCTAATCAATGGTTATCATGTTGCAATTAACCCTTTAAAGTGAGAAGTGTGCTTTAGAGGAGCTGGATCCAACTTTAGCAAGTTGGGGAAAAGATATTATGTAGCTTGTAGGTAACATATCCAGCTAAGCAAACAAAAATTTTCAAAAGTCAACCATTTTGGAAAGTCGAATACATGTTTGTCTTTTATGGATTTATGTTATTTTCCTGATAACCAAAAAGAACATCAAAAAAAAAAAAATCACCATTTTTGTGCCTGCCCATGCCATTCACCTCCCCAGAGACGATTGACTTTAGCCTTCACAGTTGGAGGAAAGTCATAAGTCAACCATTTTGGAACCTGTAAAGGATAACATCTGTTAAATGGATGAAAAAAAACTAACCTTCTCTCAGTTATCAAATCATGAGCAAAGAGTCTATAAATATTGAGCATATTCATATATATGCAGAACTGCTTATTTTAAATCAGTGTAAAGCTGTTCCATTTCTTACTTCTCTTAACTTGCCTTTATTTGTTTTAATACACAACTATAAAATTGCATACGTGGTTGTAGAATATTGCTCATTTTAGAGTTATGATATATAAACAAGTGCAATCATCTATTTAGTGTAATGTCATAAACATGTGCAATTAGCATTGTTCTGAGAAGAAACTAAATTAACTGAAAGTCTGAAATCAACCCATTAGTGATTAGAGCAAAACTTTAAGACAAACCTCAGCAATTATTTCAGCAGACACAATTCCAGTTTCTTCTCGCAATTCCCTAATGGCTGCAGATTGAGGGTCTTCACCATCTTCAATTCCTCCCTGACATCCAAGCCCCCAAAACAATGTATTTTAGCAGAAAATTTTGGATTATACTAGAGCTGGAAAATAATGCAAATACTACAGGCAAAACCACGGAGAAATTCTAACTAACCCCAAAAGACAACCAAAAAATTCAACAAAAATTCACTTCCTACAATGGCTAAAAACTAAATTCCCAGGTAGACTCTATACACTATAAGCAGCTTTTCAGAAGGAAAATCGTTTAGTAATACTAAAAGCCAAATAAAACCATTTACAAAATACAAAGATGGTCCTCAGCCATTGAGAATGGCTGTTAATGACAACCCTTCTAATAAATTAGTGGGAATAATGCAAAGCACATTAAATGGAAGGATTTTCTGCCTATGTAAGCCCCATGACAATTTATTGAACCCCTTGAAAGGAGGCCCAAATATAATAAACACTCTCTTTTGCATGATATGATAGATTATTTTCTGATGATAACATCATTTGATGGGGTGAAGATGTCAATAAAGCAGTTAAGCCCTCTCCATCTCTTACTACAGAGGCAACAACATTACTTGGTTGCAACAAAATGAAGATACTACAGCATTAATTTGCCTCTTCATTGAAGTTCTACAATAATTTTTCCAACTTGTTATTTAACACAAGGCAAAACCAGCTGAGATTGCATCAAATGCTCCTATCACACAGGCTCTACCATAAGTCATGTTATTGCACCAAATTTTTTTTTTCATTTCAGTAATTACTCATTGAAATTCAAGGTGAAAAGTATTTTTGTCAAGGCATACAGAGCACAGAAAGAGAGGTAACCTGAGGCATTTGCCATGCTCCTGGAACATTCAATCTAGAAGCCACAAAAACCTGCAAAAATGGAACACATAAGTCATGGTTGTCCCCAGTTTCCATGCTCAAAAATTAGACCGAATGCAATACAAGCACTGTTGTATGAAGAAAATAAATATTATTTCAGAACTATTTTCCTCTTCAACTGTTTGAGTTTGTACAGTTTACCAATTAAAATTATAGAAGACAGGTGCTGAATAACCCACTGGACACTGATAAAATTTACACATGCGCACACAAATAAACTAAAGTGATAACTCATAAGTACTGCTACTGACACAATACTATAATATTAGAAACACATACAACACACAAAGAACTGGCACACATAGCACAATCTAAATTTAATCACAGAAGGTTCAGTAAGGCAACTTAAACTAAGCAATGGATACAGTTGTGTTTTCTTGTGATTGAAATGTTCTGCGAGTACCATTTTTCCAAGGCCATAGAAACTCCCATTCAAATTCACAGTTTGCTTTTGAGCATTTTGCAACTTTTTGATATAATCATACATAGAAGCAGAAAACAAAAAAGAAAAAGAAGAAAACAAAAACCTGAGACACTTTGCAAACGTTCTACCATATCATTTAACAATGCCAACAATTTGTACCCAGGTTTTGAGTGAATCCAGTGAAAAACATGGATCACAGTTTGAGATGAACAAACACAAGTTTTACAAGTACTCTTGCCGTGCTTAATGTTTTAAACAATTAACTTAATGCCGTGCTTAATGTTTTAAACAATTAACTTAATCCTAAAATCTACAAAAAAAAAAAAAAAAGCGACAAAAGAAAATATGAACTAATAAAAACGTTCCAAAAAATCAATTACCATTAAACCAAAACAGACAAATTAGCATCAGAAAAATGGAAAATAAATGAATAACAGAATTTTAAAATATTAAATAAAATCAGTTTTCAGCTGAAATAAATATATATATATATATACAAAAATATGAATTTACAAAAATAACAGAATAACAGAGCTCCATGAAACAAAACTTATAAATCAATAACTAAAATTACCAAGTGAAATAACAAAACCAGTATCAACCATAATCTTAAGATTTAGTAGTATGCTATAAGATCCGGTGCTTAAATTCCCACATATCCCAATTTTCGTTTCTTACAGTCTGCAAGCTTTAGCGTATTACCAAAGCAACCACTACATTTATTTAGCAGTTTAGAACAAGAAAATGAAAAATAATATTTGTAAATCACCAACCAGAGAAGGCATAGAAAAACAGAAGGTGGAGAGAACCTGATCATCGGAGTTGATAAGACAGACACCAACGTTGGGACGGTAACCTTGGGGAAGACCTTCCATGGCTTAGGAGCTGAGATTCGGAGTACGAAGAAAAAATACAGAGGCACAGCGTGTTGAATTGATGGGATCCGTGTCAGAGAGCAAAGACAAGAAGAAGAAGAAAGAAGGAAGAGAAAGTGGGTGAAATTGGTGTGGGAATGAGTGAGGCTTAGCTGAGGTCGCTGACTATGACAAAAAGGTACAATCAGAGACACGAGAGGTTGGAGTTTAGCGAACTCTTATCCTGCGCTCAGCGCACTCAACCCCTCTCTCCTGTACTAAAATCAAATACTAATATATAGGTATTGGAGGATGCTAATATGCGTCTAAGTGCATGATAGTTATTGTGAGCCTCTCATGAGAGCCAAATAATCTTATTACCACTGCCACACCCTCGCCACCAAAATACTTTCCCCATCTCCGAACAAACATTATCTGAGAGTTCCTTTAAAAAAAAAAGTTACTTATTTTGTGTTGTAAGACAATGTCCATAAAGCTTGTATATTTTGAGTTATGTATTTTTTTTTTTTTTGCAATTTTTTCATTAGCTATACTAGATTATGTTTCTCTAAGTATTTGGAAAATTATATATCGTTGTGTACTTTTGTAATTCTTGCGAAAAAATTTATATTTTTTATAATTGTTTCATTAAAAGTTATAATATTTATATAAAATTAAAAAAATTGATGTAATTATGAAAAATAAAGTTATAACTTTTTATATATTATTTATTGTATATAAAATTCATACATATTTATAATTTTTTACAAAATAATAAAAAAAATTTATATAAATTTTTTCATAAATTTTATGTTAAACTTTCATATAACAATTAGTTAAATATCTAAAAGTATTATCCATTTCAAAATTACCACCCTTTCTTTATTAGGTGAGAGATAGAGAGTTCGCGTGGGTTCGGGTGATTATCACTCACTTCTTCCAAATCTTATCATATAATGTATAAGTAAGAAGAATTTTTCATTTTTTTTATTTCTTTTATAAATAAGTAAATAATTATATTTATATAAAATTAAAATATTTATCAATATATGATTAACAATATTTAATTTTAATTTAGTAGATAATATCTATCTAATAATTATATTTATATAATATCTATCGAATAATTATCATTCTTTAAATCTTCATATTAATTTTAATATTTCGAAACTTTATTTCTTTTGAGTACTTATCACAATTTTAATTTAAAATATTTTTAAAGTTTCGTAAAAATATTTTTAAGATGTATCTTTTATTCAAGATAATATATTAATTATAACAATATATAAAATCTTATAAATTAAATAATTGAATTTTATGGCATGAAGTAGTTTATTTAAATATTAAAATAAAATAATGTGTAAATAAATTAATTTGAATATTAATATATTAAGAAAATATTCTTAAAAGATAAAAAAATTTAAATAATAAATTTAATTAATTTAAAATATTAATATAATAATTTTATTAAATTAAAAAATATAATATCCTTTTACATGAATATAATTATATCTATATGATAATATTTTACTAATATTTGATTACATTATAATTTATAATCTAAATTATTATTACAAATTATTATTAAATAAAATTAATTAAATACGCACATCACATCAAATATAAATTAATATATATAGACGAAAAAAATTTAAATTTAAGCCTTCCAGTAAGTTATCAAATATTTAATCACTAGATCACAATTGATGACTTGGATTGTCTTTTTCTAATAGCATAGGTGGGAAAATCATAACCTTAAATTTTAGAAAATTAAATAAATATTTATTTAAAATAGCATAATCAATAAATTAGCATTCTTGTTGGTGAAAAAATTTTCAATCTTATGCCAGTGTAACTATTTAAATGATATTTGCATTCACTATAACAATAAACTTTGAGAAAGATACAATATAAAATGTAAAGGAGAGCTCATGGTGACACGATACGAGAGAGCACATGATATAAATGCTAAATAGAAGGAGGGGGCGCAATATAGCAAAAAGTGCGCCGATGGTGACGCAGTCAATGAGGTGAACACGCGGAGAGAGGATAGGAAAAGGCGTTAACAATCAAAAGAAAGCAAAAAGTAGTGGGCCCACCACTGAGGCCGTTGACTTTCTGTGCTTTGATTAAGGAATTGGATCGCAGCATCATTGCATTGCTGCTCCTTTCACTTTTTTATATTCGTTTTTTATCTTTTCGTTTGAGAATAAAATAAGTTCATTTTTTTTGACGTGGGAGCACACAATTCCTTGCACGGCAATGGGATGAAAATATGAGAATAAAAAATAAAAATAACACCGTTGATAATAGAATAATATTATTTATATTTTTTATATCATAAAAAAATTTATTATTAAATTAACAATTTTTTTATATAAAAAAAAATAACATTAGGCATGATTCTTTTACATTTTATCACTTTCTGACTTTGCAGTCGGACTCAATTTCTGAATCCCACTCCAACGCAAGACAAAATAAATTTGATTGTGAGCAACAGTACAAGGGAAAGTGCTTTCTTACAATGAGAGAGAAAAATTAACGAACGAAAAAATAGTGTGCAGACACATTTCATATTTCGTGAGAGGATTTGCCTTATGGATATAGTTTGGAAGTGTGCATTTACTCTTAGTATCACTCTAATGAACACAATCATGGAAGGTGAGCGTAGGCCAGTACAAGTTACGATACATTCACTTATTGGATCACATCTTTATCTACGGACTTTAAAGTGGGCTCCATCGTAATATCAAAGAGTGTGGTTGGGGATTGTGGATCTTTGTAGATTATTAAGCAGGGGTAGAGATAAAAGTTTGTTCTGATTCAAAATATGGGATGAATCAAAAATTATAATTCCAGTTTTACGACATTTTATCTTGTCTTGAGATATAAAAATATTTTTTTATTTTATAATATTCAATATATTTTAAACAAGAATATTTATTTTTTTTTTAAATTAAATGAAGTATTTTAAATAAGAATACTTGTAATCCTTAAGTATCTTTGAATTAAATGTTTATGAGTATTATATTTTATATGTATGATATATCATAAATAATTACATAACATAAGAGTATTTCAATTTAAGATAAAAAATTTAAAACAATTGTTAATTATATATGAATTTAAAACTTTATTTACTTATATTTAAAATTATTTAATGATTACATTTGAATTACATAACTTAATTTTAATATTTATATTTTTTTATTTTTTATTATTTTCTGAAATTCTTCTTGAAATTCTATTGTCTTATAAATTAGATAAATTTAATCTTCAATAATGAAACATGGAATAAATATATATTTTATCCTTGATAATGAAATATAAAACAATAAAAGGTTAATCTATTCCCGCTTTACTCCATTGCCATCTGATAGAGGGGATGTGAGTGGAAGAAGGTAGATGAAGCATTTTCCTATGTAATCCAACATTCACTTGGTATTGTATTAACAAAAAAATTTAAAATATATATTTTGTATTGTATAAAATCAAGGAATGCGTGCATACAGAAGTCAATTTTTTGTCTTTTATTTTATTTATTAAGTCAGAATTTTCACCTCAATTACGTGTTACTCCAATAAATGGTTCAAAACTTAGAAGTCATTAATTTTTATAAACTTTGACTTAAGCTGATTCAACTTAGTCTACAAGAAGGTTTTGATAAACTTGAGAAGATCAAATATTTTCCTTTGTGGGGTCTTTCTCTAGTACTCTTAATAAAATCTTGAGTACCATACGATGGATAAATCCTATGGATATAAGTTTCTCAAAACAACCACATCCGTTGGTCGGATGGGGTGAGTAAATAATTTAGCTTTTTTTTCATTTACTTGAATGTCCTTCCTTGTTTTGAGTTTACAAATAAGGCCCTATTCTTGGCGTATGTTTTATACACTGTTCACATTGATAATATATAATTACAACTACCGTGTATGAGGCTAAAAATCTTAGTTTCCCTCTACTGCGATTAGGGTTTTTTAGCATTGTTGACCAGATCTAGTATTTTAATCTGGCTTTCGCTTTGCATCTTTCCAAGCTTGAGCATTAGATAACATTAGAAGAGGTGTTGCAGAGCTTGCCTAAGGAAAAGATTCAACTCAACCTCCCTTTCTTTATTTTTATTTTTATTATTTTTTATTCTTTTAACTTGTGCCAATTGATGATTTTAATAAATTCACTTTCCTTTTATATCCTTGTATCTTTAACTAGGCTTCCAATGAGCCATTTTGTTCTATTAATCACTTGTTACAACATTTATTTCTTTCACCAGAATGAGCCTTCATTGGGCCACTATACTATGTCAAATGACCATGCTTTTATTGGCTTTCACTATTATCATTTTTCTTCGACTTTTAGTTACTCATGCTTCAACCAGGTTTGCCTTACAGATACTAGTGAGTTGCTTGACTTCATGATGACCAACACGCCTTTGAATTTTACATATTGACTACTTTGGAGTGCCTCTTTCTCAAGAAATTGACTAACTGAAGGTCTTACCTTCCCAAAGACTTTCCATATCCTCGGTATCTTATATTTTCCAGGAACATTAATTTTTACCAGAGTTGTCATCTCACCTATTCATTTTGGTTTTTTTTTCTAGCCGTTGGATTAGGCTTGACCTTTTATATAAACTGAACTAGCCTTTTTGTTGGCCATGACATTACTATGCCATTATGGGCTTCTACTACTTGCCCTTTTCTTCTTTGGCATTCTTTGCCTTTCACCAGTAAGTTTCTTCGTATCCTTCTGATTTTATTTTTAGCTTTTATTCTTCAAAATATGTTGATAATAAAGGTTCCTTAAGGTTACTGACTGGTTCCATAGGTTTTAAGCAATCAACTAGGTTCCTTACTCTAGCTCAACTGTAGTGAGAGTCTACTATCTCTCCAACCTCCCAACCTAAGCTAGGACCAAAAGTGATCCTTATAGGTGATTCATCTTCTTTTGATCACATCCCACTTGCCCCTCCGCTTGAATGAAAGGTTCCCAGCGAGGGTTCCACCTTAAGCCAAAAGAATAGCTTTCCTGCTGACATGGATGATGAATATTGGGATCTTCTGTGTGATCATTCCAAGCTCAACAACGGGATTAAGTCCGAGGAGGAGCTTGTTTAAGAGCTGATGAAGGACTCAAAGTCTATTTTATGCATCGACTACGCAAAGGGTCGTAAGAAGCCATTTTCTATTTGAATTATACTATTTACTGTTGTTACCCTTTTTATGTAAAAGTTATGTCGAGCGATGATAACACAAGATTTGACACAATTATTTGCCCTCATACTTAGCATTTTAGGTGCCAAAATGATATGTTTCCAGCTGTGTTAATGTGTATTTGTGATTTGGTGTCAATTGGTTCATTAGAATAAATTTCTGCATTT
>JANHAO010020012.1:0-12999 GCA_026873985.1 Saraca asoca
TTAGGAGCAGACAATTATCAGAAAATTGTAACTTGGGAACCATATCTTCCAGAGATACCATTTCATTATGAGTTAACAAAAAGCATGAGTGAACTAGTTCAAAAGAATTATGAAGAATATCAAAAGCTTGAAAGACAGTACCAGTATTATGAAGGTTTTTAATACTCTTCAAGAGACAACAGTGATGACGAAAAAGATATTTAACTTAAGTTCTCTGCACAACTCAATATTTGTTTCAAGTCCGAAGATAGAGATCATTATCAAAACAATTGTCAATAGTTCTGACACCTTTTTAAGATTCCCAGACAAAAGTGGGACCAGTTTTATCAAGTTTTCAAGATTCCCAAACAAAAGTGGGACTAATCTTATCAATATTTCATCAAAAGTCGAGCCTTATCAAAAATAAAGTTCAAGATGATGGACAAGTCCGAAGTTCAAGCAAGTTTAATAAAATTTGAAGTCCAGAGTTAAATTCAAGAAGGCCTTGAAGTCCGAAGATTCCTTCAACAAATTCAAGAGAAGTTTCAAGTCCAGTTACTTTTCAATACTATAAATAGATATAGTTTCAAGATGTAAGGCACGGCTTAATCTTCTCAATGTAAACCTTGTAGCCATACAACCTACCTTTGCAATATCTTTGTATCCTTTCCCTTCCCTCAAGAATTCTCTCAATACTGTTGTATCAGTTTTCAAGCTTCAATAAAATTTTGTAAGTTCTGATCTTTCTCAGTCTGTTTCTATTACTATTTTTAATAACTGTCTACTTCATGGTTTTCTTTGTGCCGTCACCATGCATGTTTTCATTCAATACTTTTGCATCTGCACGCTTTACTACTGTTTTCAACATGTATGCATTATTTTTCAATATTGAGAGAACGATCTAAAGCTCCTTAGAGCAGCTTGGACCCATTTGGTATCAGAGCCAATTGACCGGTGCTAAGAAAGTCCAGCATAGCACTTGACGGAACTTTCATGTATGACGGGATAATAAGGCAAAGTATGGCTCTCCGCCGCCATGGTGTTGGGTCACCTGTATGTAGGTACCCAGTTGGTTTTGATAGGAAACCGTGGTAGCCAAGGACGTTTCCCCGTAGGGGAGCCCCTGAATAGGGTGCCCAAGCCATGGGCCATTTGGATAGGGAGGACCGGCGGCTCGCCGAAAGATAAAGTAGGCTGGAGCGCGATCCTATCCCCATTTGGTATTAGACCTTGTGAGGGGAGAGATAGGTGCCTGATTAGGTGCGTTGGAGTTACCGTAGAAGAGTCGATGGTTACCCAAGGGGAGTCGTTGGTTGTTGTGGTAGAGGCCAATCCTCAGTAATAGTTACCTTGGTAGAAGCTTTCCTTCTTAGGGTTTTATTTTCTATTAACTCGGAGTAAGCACCTGTGCAGTTTAGCTGTGCAACTGCATTGTGAGAAACCACGTTGGAAGCCGTTTGAAGCCCAAGGAGAGGTGTGTGAGGCTGTTTAGTGGTAATTTTTGCCGTAGTGGTGTAAAACTCTGTACCCTGGGATCCTTAAACCCTAAGTCACTAAGCCGAAACCATTGTAGTTATTATTGAATAAAAGTTACTTAAAATAATTTTTTATTGATTGAAATTATTACATATAATTAATTATTTAAAAATTATAAAAATATAATTAAATATCTTTAAAAGGTATTATGGTTAATTATTTCATCTATAATTTATTATTTAGAATTCTAATAATTTTACCAAACTAAATGGTATCACAATATTTAAAATTTTAAACGGAGTTCATACACATTTTATAAGCATATGTAATATATTCATAAGTATTGAAGTTTTGAATTACTTAACCTGACTCAAAAATATGAGATTTTGGATTCTGGCTTGAATTTTTTGCGTCAAGAAGAAAAATATATCTAAACTAGAGATGCACATAAGCGGGTTATCAGACTTTTGGGGCCGGACCTTAATATATAACTGTGCAAAATGCATGGCCCTATTATTTTTTAGAATTTTAACTCGATTTAGTCCAATTAAAATTATATAACATTAAAATCCTGAAAGCATGATTATTTTTCTTATAATTATTTTAAATAAAAATTAAAATATTTACATAAAAATACATATTTACATAGATAACCGGATATTTAAATATATAAAATTTTTAATATATAAAATTTAGTATTCTTTTCCCAAAAACAATTAGATATTACTTTTTTTTTAATATATACTTATATTAATGAAAATTAATGTATTACTTGTGCCAAATCAATCGAATTAACTGTAGCATAGCCATAGCCTCAGCCCATATTGAATATTAGTCGAATCATGACCATAGCCTAAATAATATTCAGATCTTAAAAAAAGAGATCAAATTCTATATTTTTTAAGATAGAACTTAGCGAGTTGAACGGATCTTCCGGTTATGAACTCCTTTAATCTAAATCCACTTTAATATTAGAAAAGAGAATATCAATGATCCAACAGTTTGAGAAATATTTTCTTAAAAATATAATGAAACCAGGGTTTAAATTAATGAGATCAGATCATTTCTTTTTTAAAATAAAAAAGATATGATAATAAAGCTAAAAACTTTTATTCTTTGATTTTTTTTTTACAATTTTTTACTCACTCATTCACTTAATAATTTATAAAGTTATTAAAAAAAGTAACTCTAATTCCTTTTTATTTTTCTTCACATTAGAAATATATTAGTTATACATTTTAATTACCTATAAAATGAAGATTAAGTAAGCACATGTTATTTTAGAAGTAAATTATTCAAATCCCACAATAGTTCTTAACAAATCCATCAACATCCATACACCAACTAAATTGTTTCCAAATTAAGCAGCATTAATTAGTTTTGTCCAAAAAGATTTGCATATGTAATATAACAAATGTTCCTAAAATGAAAAGCCTAAGATAACATAAAAACCAACATCTATTGATGTGCTTAATAGTTCTCACTTATCACCGAATCTTAATAAAATATATAAAAGAATAAAATACAAAAACCAACATCTATTAATTATTATCAATAATATCAATATTAAAATATTAAATCTTATGTAAATAAAACCCTAAGATCATACGTAATAACAAATGTCCCTATAGTCAATCTCCGCCGTTACTCACTATCTAATGGTCCGTATTCTGTGAAAGCTAGTGCTCATCACTCCCGTTCCTTCTTCTTGGCAGTCTTTCCTCTGCTTCTCTCATAACATGGATGTCCATCATCGATCGTGGACGTTATTTTCTCTGATTCCGATCCTAATTTCATCGAATAAAGTCTAACCCACCGTTTCAAGCTTCATGGTTCACCATGTCAGCTGAGGTTTTGATTTTCCCTTCAGAAATTTTTTTTGAGTCGAAGCAGGCATTTTTTTTTTTTTGAGTAATGGGTTTCGTGATAATCCTATGAAAAATAAACTTTTTGTAGCTTTAGAGATGAACTGTGAATTTATTTGAGATTTTTAGCTGATTCTGTGCTTAAAGTTTCAGTCTTTACGCAATTTGTATTTATATTCCTCACTCAGCAATTAGCCTCATATCTAATGGTCAGTGGTAGTTACTCGAAGATGATGTCGGATGTTGCGATTCGATCGATGCTGAAAAACCCCGATTATGGCGATGATTTGGGTGTTCTGATTCGTGAACAGAGGCGGCAGCAGGAGCTGAGTGACCGAGAGAGGGAACTCAGTATGCTCCGAAGTGGTTCGGCACCTCCCACGGTGGAGGGGTCGTTGAATGCTTTTGGAGGCCTGTTTGATGTTAGCAGGAATGGGGAAAGGGGCTCTATGAGCGAAGAGGAGCTTCGCGCTGATCCCGCCTATGTAAATTATTATTACTCGAATGTGAATCCGAACCCACGTTTACCGCCGCCATTGGTGTCGAAGGAGGATTGGCGTTTCTCACAGCGGTTGAGCGGCGGAAGCTCTAAAGTTGGTGGGATTGGAGATAGGAGGAAAGTGATCAGAAGTGGTGATGAAGGTGGAAATGGAGATAGTTCGCTTTTTTCTGTACAGCCAGGGTTTGATGAGGAAGAAGAAAATAGCATCAAGGCGAGGAAAGGTGCAGTGGATTGGGGCGGCGACGGGTTGATAGGCTTGCCGGCATTGGGACTTGGGAGTACGCAGAAGAGCATTGCAGAGTTATTTCAGGTGAGCTTTCTTGAATATTTTGCATTTGTTCTGTGATTTGTTAGCTTCCGGTTATTTATTGTTTAACGTCATATCTATAATTGGATTGCTTATTCATTTGTTGGGGGGTTCTTTAGTTAACCTTTTTCACTATCTTCTAGAACATTTTTTTTTTCATTGTTTTATATTTCAAGTTCGATTCTTTCTTTGTATCTTAATCTAAAGAGTCTTCTAGCAAGGTGCAGAACTTAATGACTTGAACAGTGTGAGAAGTAAATGCATAACAATTGTCTAGTAATGAATATGGAAGTGGCATGCTTCCTGTGCTAAGTTGAGACATAATTGGGTCCTTTTTTTTTCTTTCCTCTTTTCTTTGCTTCCTCAAATGATTTTTGTGTGTCTTATATGGTGGCTTGTTGAGTATTGACTATTAAGCATGCCTTTAACTCATTTTACCTTCTTCTATTTCGAATTGTTTCAATTTGTATTATTTGGATTTTCCTTTTGGCTAATCAATTTTATTTATTCTAAATTGATCATGCCATCAAGAATTTGCAAATGAATTTTGGAATAGAATCACATGAGCGACTATGGTTTTGAAATTTCATCACTAATTTTTGTTCTATAAAATGTTAATATGTATTTAATCATGTTGGTTTTGTATTCTTGGTTTTTTTTTCTCCATGCTGTTAAACTTTCTTCTCAGATTATTATTTTAATCACTAATTGTTTCTGCTGTTTCCCTCCCTCTTCACAGAAGGATGAGATAAATAATGCAGCATCTATTTCTAAGCATCCTGCTCGTCCAACTAGCTGTAATGCATTTGATGACAGTGTTGAAAACTCTGAAACTCATTTTGCTCGTCTGCATCAAGAATTGGTGGCTGGAGATGCTTTGCACCCTGGTGGAAATAAGCAGGGAATGTCTGCTGCTCAGAATCTTGGTGGATCAGCTTCTCTAACTTATGCTTCTGCTTTAGGTGCCTCTTTGTCAAGAAGTACCACACCTGACTCTCAATTACTAGCTAGAGCCCCTAGTCCTTGCCTTCCTCCTATTGGGGACGGGAGGTTCAGCTCTGCTGATAAAAAAGGTTCCAATGGTCAAAACTTGTTTAATGCTGTCTCGTCTAGTGTAAGTGAGTCTGCAGATCTGGTATCTGCTTTGGCTGGCATGAATCTGTCTACAAATGATATAGTAGAAGATGAGAAACATTCCCAGTCACCAAGGCATGAAGAATCTGATTATAATCATAATATCAAGCAACATCCATACCTAAACAATCTTGACAATTTGCCTTACCAGCTTCATTCTGCCCCCCAAATGACAAAAGGGTCACTTCTGAAAGTGAATAAAAGCAGTGGTTTTGGAATGGATCTTAGTAATGCTTCAGTATATGCAAATGAGCAGTTGGAACTTAATAAATCTGGGGGAATATCTTCCAATTCATACTTAAAAGGACCCTCAACACCAACTCTTACTGGCAGAGGAAGCTCTCCTGCTCACCATCATAATGTGGATGGCATTAATATCTCACACTCAAACTATGGGTTAAGTGGGTATGCGGTCAATCCTTCCTCACCAACAATGATGGCGAGCCAGCTTGGGAGTGGAAATTTGCCTCCTTTGTTTGAAAATGCTGCTGCTGCATCTGTACTAGGCATGAATGCCATGGACTCCAGAGCCTTTGGAGGTGGTGCAGCTTTAGGACCAAATTTGTTGGTTGATGTAGGCAGGATGGGAAATCATGCTGCTGCTAGCAATCATCAGCTGCCTTTGATAGACCCTTTGTATCTTCAGTATTTGAGATCAGGCGAAGTTGCTGCTGCCCAACTTGCAGCCCTTAATACCCACGCAATAAATAGGGAAGGTACAAATAATTCATTTACAGATTTACTTGGCCTCCAAAAAGCTTATGCAGAGTCTTTAATTGCACATCAGAAATCACAGTTTTCTGTTCCCTACACTGGTAAGTCTACTAGCTTGAACAATAGCTATTATGGAAACCCAGCATTTGGTATGGGCATGTTGTATCCAGGAAGCCCGTTGGCTGGTTCCCTTTTCCCCAACTCCCCTCTTGGACCAGGTAGTCCCATGAGGCAGAGTGAGCAGAACATGCGTTTATCTGGAATGAGAAACTTGGCTGGGGGTTTCATGGGAGGATGGCATTCAGACTCTGTGAATAACATGGATGAGAATTTTGCATCCTCTTTATTGGACGAGTTCAAAAGTAATAAAACCAAATGTTTTGAACTTTTAGAAATTGCAGGTCATGTTGTTGAGTTCAGGTACTTAATGCCAATCAAACTCTTCTCTAGTTCTTTGACTTTGAGCAGAAATCTAAATCCTGTAATTTCATGTACTTTCTAAACAGTGCTGACCAATATGGAAGTCGTTTTATTCAACAAAAACTTGAGACAGCCACGATGGAAGAGAAAAACATGGTTTTCCATGAAATCATGCCACAGGCCCTTTCTCTAATGACTGATGTCTTTGGTAATTATGTGATTCAGAAGGTATTTTGTTAATATGTTCATTCTTTTAGTTCCTTTTGATATGCACTTTGATAATTGTGTCTTAATATGTTGTTAGGGGAGGGAAATTCCATTTGTGAAAGTAAAAAACTGTCAAATGGGTCTTAAAAGTTTTGTAACACTTAAAATTAGAAATTTTGTGAATGGCTTAAGAGAAACCTTAGTTAGAAAACTTTTATTTATACCAAAAGGTATAACTAACAAATAAAACTCTAATACCTAGACTAACAAGGAATAGATTACCTGGTCTAATAAGGAATAGATATAGATAATTACTAGTTAGTCTAAAACAGATAACTATATAATTTATTTGCATAATTCTACACTCCCCTTCAAGCTGGAGCATATAAGTCATATGCACAAAGCTTGTTACAAATATAATCAATCCTCGGACTTCGGAGAGATTTGGTAAAAATGTCTGTCTATTAATCATTAGAATTGGTGAAGGAAGTCATAATATCTCCTGACAAAATCTTTTCTCGAACAAAATAACAATCAATCTTTATATGTTTGGTTCTTTCATGAAAAATCAAATTAGAAGCATTGTGCAAAGCTGCTTAATTATCATAGATGAGTTCATGCCACAAAACTGTAACTCTTGGACTAGTTGTTTCAGCCATACCAATTCACAAGTAGTTAAGAGTCATAGCACGATGTTCAGTCTCTGCACTTGACCTTGCAACTATAACTTACTTTTTACTCCTCCATGAGATCATATTTCCTCCAAAAAGGACACAATATCCTAAGGTGGAATGTCTATCAACTGGTGATCCTGTGCAATCAGTCTGTGTACCCAACAATTGCAGTACTTCGTTTGTTTTCATATAGCAATCCTTTCTCGGGTGCCTTCTTGATGTATTTGACTATTCGAATCATTGTTTCCTTATTGATCGTCAAGAGGAGAACATAAAAACTGACTAACATCACTGATTGCAAAGGAAATGACAGGTCTAGTGACTATGAGGTAGTTCAATTTTCCAACCAGTTTACAATATCTTCTTGGATCTGAGTACAACTCCCCCTAGAATAGTAGAAGCTTCACGTTAGGATCTATCGGATAATCTATAGGTTTACGATTTATTATCCCTGTCTCCTTCAAGATGTCTAAGGCATACTTTCTCTGACAAATATTGATCCTGTCTTTTGATTGGGCTATCTTAATCCCAAGAAAATATCGCAGCTTACCCAAATCTTTTGTTTGGAAATGTTCAAATAGACGCTGCTTCAACCAATCAATGCTCAATTGATCATTTCTAGTGATGACTATATTATCTAGATACACCACTAAAAATATGTAAGGATTAGATGAAAAGTGTTGATAAAAATACTGAGTGGTTGGCTTTGGTTTGAATCATTTCAAATGCTTCAACGACTTGACTAAGTTTTCCAAATCAAGCCTGGGGTGATTGTTTCAATCCATGTAAGGACTTGTTTAGGTGACAAACTAGTCTAGACTCCCCTTGAGCAACAAACCCACGAGGTTGCTCCATGTACACTTCTTGTAATTCACCTTGAAGAAAGGCATTTTTGATATCTAACTGATGAAGGGACCAATTGTGGATGGTGGCCATGGAGTTAAGTAGGCGTATAAAGGCAATCTTAGCCATAGGAGAAAAAGTATCAGTATAGTCAATTCCAAAAATCTGGGTGTAGCCATTGGCTACAAGACGAGCCTTCAAATGATTGACTTTGCCATTGGGGCCAACTTTCATTGTGTAAACCCATCGAGATCCTATACGTGTTTTACTAGGAGGTAAAAGAACAAGGTCCCATGTTACATTAGAGTTTAGAGCAGTCATTTCATCAATCATAGTCTAATGCCAACCTGAATGAGAGAGAGAGCCTCCTGAATTGTCTTTGGTATGGAAACAGAAGACAAGGTAGATACAAAACTCTGGTGGATTGGTAATAAGCGATGATAACTTGAGAAGTTGTAAATGGGATGAGGGTTATGAGTGGAATGATTACCTTTGCAGATAGCAATGTGAATGTTATCAGGAGGATTTGGACCAGTGCAACCATTTGGACAGAAGGTGAGCCATCTTGTAATTTAGTCAGAGCTTTAGTGTCTACCATGTGAGGACGTCAATGGTAAGTGAGAAGTGAAGGCTGTTGATCTTGGAGTTGAGACCTTGGTGACTTTAGAGAGGCAAATTGAGGGGTGGGTAGAACTTCGGAGACTATAGAGGACTCAATGGATGTGGTAAAATATGAAGATGTTTCAAAAAAGGTAACATCTGGTGAGATATAGTAATGATTCAACGTTGCAGAGTAGCATTTGTATCCTTTTTTTAAGATGAGGACACCCTAAGAAGACACATTTGATAGCTTTAGGAGACATTTTGTTGAGACCTGGAGAAAAATCATGAACAAAACAAATACAACTGTAGACACGAAGGGAAATAGGATAAAGGGTTTCATTTGGGTACAAGATATCATGAGGCACTTGATCATTTAAAATAGAAGATGACATGCGATTAATGAGATAACAAGTAATGAGAATGGCATCAGCGCAAAACCGAAGAGGGACATTATAATGTAGTACGATGGTGAGTGCTATCTCAATTAAATGGTGATTTTTATGTTCAACATTTCCATTGTGTTGAGGGATATGAAGGCGAGTAGATTGATGTAAGATACCATGACAGGATAGATAAGAAGAAAATTTAGCTTAGAAATATTCTTTAGCATTATCACTATGCAATATTTGGATAGACTTGTTAAATTGATTTTTAATCTTAAAACAAAGGAATGCAAAAATAGAAAATAATTCTGAACAATCTTTCATTAAATATAACCAAATGCATCTTGAATAATCATCAATGAGAGTAATAACATAATGAAAACCTAAGGACGAAGTGACTTTACTTGGACCCCCAAATATCAAAATGGACAATGGAAAATGAAGATTCAGCCTTATTATTGATTGTTTTGGGAAAGATGAACAGACATGTTTACCAAGATGACGATTTACAATTTAAAAACTGTAAACTAGAAAAATGAGGATGCATTTTTTGAATTCAGAAAGCCTTGGATGACCAAAGCATTGGTGAAGCAAGTCAGGAGATTTGGATGCAAAACATGCTACTGAAGTTGTTGAATGAAGATAGTATAATCCATGAGATTCACTTCTTGTGCCCATCATCTATCCCGTACCCCGATCTTGTACAAGAAAAGAATTAGCTGTAAAGGTAATTGAACAATTTAAAGAATGGGTAAGTTAACTAATGGAAATAAGATTAAAAAGAGAATCAGGGACAGAGAACAAATTTAAGAGGAATTGATGAACTCGTTTAGCTTGATCTATGCCTTTAGCAATGGTTTTGGAGCCATTTGCTAAAGTAATTGTATGAAGAGAGATATGAGACATTATATGGGTGAAAAAAGATTGATTACTAGCTATGTGATTGGATGGTCTACAGTCTAAGATCCATGAATCATGTGTTTATGATAGACAAGTTGTAGAATTACTAGTGGAAGTAGTAGTTATTGATGATTGAGCTTGTAGGAAGGCCTTAAATTGAAGAAATTGTTTGTACTCAAAAGTCCAATAATACATTAGATTGAGAATTCTGGTTGATTGCCTCATTTTCAAATTGTGCTACATTTGTTGATTTATTCCCTTTCTCAGGGAATCCATGGAGAAAGCAACAACAATCTTGTGTTTGCCTAGGCTTCTTGTAGTGGGTAGAATAAAGACAATTACCACTATGGCCTCTAGTACTACAACCACCTCTATTACCACGGCCTCCCCCTTGACCATGAGAACTAGTTTGTGAGATCAGGGTTGAAGTGTCTATGGAAACGCGAGTACTCAGAAGTGTATGGAGTAACCTTGAAATTAAACTCCTAAAAGTAAGAACTTTTGAACTCATAAGGATTTGATTACACAGAGAATCATAGTCTGAGTGAATTCCAAGGAGGATAAAAACCAGGCATAGTTGATACAATTTGGTCTCTAATTCTTTGGTATTTGTTATGACAATTAATTGTTTGATATCGAAGATGATTTCTTGAGCCTTGGTCAAATATGTAGACATGTTATGGTCAGATTGCTTCAGATTCACTAAGTTGGTGGTTGCATTGTACATCATTTGAATGTTGTTGGTGTAGAGTTGTTTGGCTTGTTCCCAAAAAAGATAACATGCTTATGGGAATAGACAATCAATTCTGGAATAATGGATTGCCATGATAACACACTCAATTGTGCAATAGCTTTCTTCCAATTTTCTTTCTCAGAATTAGTAATATTTTCACTAGTTGTGGTCAAGTGATCATTGACTCTGTTGGCCATGAATTATAGTTCGACAGAGTCGGCCCATAAAGGGTAATTGTTGCCGTTCAATTTTTCATTGCATATAATTGGTGTGCCAGAAAAAGGAAGAGTAAAGTTATTGGTAGATTTGCAGTTGTTGGCTGAGTATTATCTTTGTAGCCATTTTTTTGGCTAGAAATAGGTTCTGTGAGGTGAGTAAAGGTGGGGAAAACATGTTCCGGCTGGTTTTTTTGCTTCTGGTTCATGTTATGGGCTTACCTTTTTTTTTTTTTTTTTGAATATTCTGGGTTTAAGTTGGTGTTTGGATGGAATCAATTTTGATGGACGGAAGAACGAATGATTCTAGATAATTTTAGGATTGATTTGTGGTGGTTAAGAGTCAAAAGGATAATTATTTGGAATTTAAAAGGAAGAGTAGAGTACGATGGTTTGTGGTTGTTGATTGATGATGGAGGGTTGAAAGGAACAAGAGCAAAATAGAGAGACGGGGTTGTTTTGGGTAGGTTAGAAAACAGAAGAATTGGAACCCTAAAAAAGAGAGGCCGTTGATTTGAGGGCCCTAATACCAACTTGAAATTAGAGATTTTGTGAATGGCTTAAAATAAACCTCGACCAGAAAACTTTTATTTATATTAAAAGATATAATTAATAAATAAAACTCTAATACCTAGTCTAATAAGAAATGGATTATCTAGTCTAATAAAGAATGGATGTAGATAATTATTAAATAATCTAAAACAGATAACTAATTATTTTGTTTACATAATTCTACAGTAACTTATATTTGATTCATGTTTAGTTTTTTGAGCATGGAACGGCAACTCAAATAAGAGAACTGGCTGACCAGCTTAGTGGCCATGTGCTGACCCTAAGTCTTCAAATGTATGGGTGCCGAGTTATTCAAAAGGTGTGCTCATCAATTTACCCTACTCTTGATTGTTTCTATCAATTACATGGTCTGTTTGTAATCTGTACTGATGTGTTTTGGGAATCCTCTATGTTGAGCATTGAAGCATGTATCTTGCAGTTTGTTGTAAGAGTCCAATTATATAGTTTATGGTGTATGTGAAAGGTTGAGAACATGTCAGCCTGGCATTATCCAACTGTTATAGGAACTGTCTCCAGTATGTTCTTTTGTATGCAACATCACCTTTGTCGGGGTGTGAAGGCATCATGTTTAAATTAATAACAGATAATTAACTTACAACATATTTGATATAACTTTTTACTTTTTAGATATCTCGTCTTTCAAAGCTTTATCTGTGTACTTCTAAAAGCAACTCAATGCTTAAATTTTTTGATTTGTTTGTTGGAACAGCAATAGTGCTAAACAGCAGTGTCTGAAGTTGAGGGGAACATTAATATCTTGGGCGGTTCCAGTTGGCTATATGTAGTTCTTAATTTGTGTTTGGGGAAGATTTCTTGATTTTATAATTGCATTGTTAATGCTGTATGCTATGTATTATGTAATATCAGGTTGATGGTAAAGTAACCTGTCGTCATTGCTTTCTCTCAAAATGTATAGGCTATAGAAGTTGTTGAATTAAGTCAGCAGACTAAAATGGTCACAGAGCTGGATGGTCATATTATGCGTTGTGTTCGTGATCAAAATGGGAACCATGTCATCCAGAAGTGTATTGAATGTGTACCTGAAGATGCAATCCACTTCATTGTTTCAACATTTTATGACCAAGTTGTCACATTGTCAACTCATCCATATGGTTGCCGTGTTATTCAGGTTAGGGACACACTTTTTGCTTTAATGCTTATAAACACTTATTTGCTGTATCACTAACTTGAAAGATAAATGTATTTCTAAAATAGACAGCTTTTCTTTTTAACAGAGAGTCTTAGAGCACTGTCACGATCCCAAAACACAGCAGATAATGATGGATGAAATTTTGCAGTCGGTTTGCATGTTAGCTCAAGACCAATATGGGAATTATGTTGTACAGGTTTGTTGTACCTCTTTGAGACCTTTTGCTTGCTATCCTGTCAGTGCCTACTAATGGAAAATCTTATGGTCTGGATAGTGGATTGGCTCAAAACATAACCACTAGCACGTCTGATGTTCCAGTTA
>JANHAO010020013.1:0-12998 GCA_026873985.1 Saraca asoca
ATTGAAAACGGTACCAGCAACTGGATGGTACTTCTTTTTCTGGGTTTTCTTCGACTTCTTCAACAGAAACTGAAGAACCAAAAGGATTAAAATGAGGGATAGAATTGCAAAGGAAAAAGGGTTAGAAAGAAAATCCATGAAAGGGAATTCGGTAAACGGATGAAGCTTTCAACTGGGCGTATTATGCTTAAGTGCTTATTTGAGTTTGGATTACTGGAGAGACACTACCAAAATTTTGAACTGCCACAGGATCTGTCAAATCTGCTTTTGATGCTTGTGTTGTTTGTCATCCTCATGCGGATCTCAGGATCGAGGACGTTCAGCTATACTTACACTGGATATTATCTCTTACTTTTATTTCTTCACCTTTTGAAAAAAATAAGCTTGATTTCATTTTTCATCGTTATATATAAATTTATTATATTTAATTTTTAAATATAATATTTTATTATAATTTTTTAATATATAAATTTGAATAAATCATATTTATATTTATATCTTTTATCAAATTTAAGATAAAAAATCTTAATTCATTTGAAAAGTTTTTATTAAATTGCAACTTGACAATTACTTAAAGAAAAGATTAGTGGAATTTATATTGTCTTGCTAGAAAATGATAAATTTCATGACCCACTTAAGAAAATATCTTAATTTAAGCATTAATTTCACATAATTCATTAATTTCCTTTCTATTTGTCATCAACATAGAATTCAGATAAAATTTTATGTATCAATTATAATTTTTAATTTTTAATTCGATAAAAATTATTAATATAGACCTAATTTAATTTAATTCATATATTAAATTTAAAAGGGATTAATTGTGAATAATTTATATATTAAAAGAATCAAAATTATGATTAAATCAAAAAAATAAATTATATTGTGAACCTTAGACACTATGTTGGAATATAATATTTTTATATTTAATTTTAAAAGTGAATTAATATATAAGATAAATTATACTTACCTCTTTTAAAATTAAATATAATATATTTATATTCTTTATATTTTTATGAATATATATTTATTTTTCTTATTATTTCAGAGCAAATAAGGTAAATATATATTTAAATAAAGAAAAAATGATGTAAATATTTATGAAAAAGATAGGTTAATATATATATTAAAAATAAAAAAGTATAAATGGCAGATGGTATCAGATAGCAATTGTCGGATGGATACAATTTCTTGAGTAGAGGTACTTGTACAACGTGATCAAATACGGTGGTCTCACAACAAAACAGCCGTAGGTCTATTGTGAAAGGCAAAATTGTCCAAATCAACGCGGCTTTCCATAGTTAGAAGGAAAATCTTAATTTCACAATGTCTCACAAGGTATCACCATCTGACAGTTCTGATCGTTGAAACATACGATATTTGAACTTTTTATTTGAGATTTAATCAGTGCCTGAAAATAAATTAATTAATCAATTATACATTATTTAAATTTTAAAAGTAACAGGTAATGCCTACAATACATGACATATCAAGGGAATTATAAACACAAATCATATAGTATATAACTAAATCACAAATAAAAATAATTAGATCATTCACATAGATAATTATAATGTGTTTATGTAATTCAAATAAATACAGATAAATGTGATCAAAAGTAAAAAAAATTGTAGAACAATACTTCAATTAAAAATAGATTATTTTTTTATTCACAATTAAAAACCTTATTATAGACTCTCAAATATGTAAGGAAGGATCAAGACCATACACTCGATCCCTTAGATTCATGCCTTAATGTCCATTTCAGATTATTGGACATTTCCCCTCTAAAGAATATTTTAAGCGAAAGTTTTAATAGTAAGAGTAAACATATTTTTTTTAATTTGATATAAATATTTTTCTTTTAACTTGAAAAAATTTTAATGTGCCACAACATATTAATATGAAGATAAAAATCTAAGAATTACAATCGTGTATTTATCTACTTGCATTGAATAAGTTACATTGATTAAAATTATATAAATATCCTTAAAATAAGAGAAAAAGATAAAAAATATTCTATATTAACTTTTTTATTAAATTTGCGTTACATGATCTTTAACTTTATGCTTGATTTTTGTATCAAGTTTTTTCTAAATACAAACATATTTAATTATTAAATTTGATTGCAAGTCCCAAGTTGTAGTACAAGGAAAATAGGTTTCACATCCGAATAACTTCCATTTTCTTCCCTTCCACCGGCAATGTTATTTTCAATTTTTTACTTTTATTTTCTGATCCATATTTTCTCAAAAATAAATGAATTAAAAATTTAAATCTAATTTATTTATGAAAAATATGAATAAAGAAACAAGACAAAATTTATTCTTTATTGATAGTGTTGGTTTAAAATATTTTTTTATATCCAAAAGTAATAGTAAAACAATCATATTTTTTAATAAAAATGTAAAATTGTAATAAAATTTAATTTCCTCGCTAGTTATTATGATTATAAAAATGGAAGATGACTTACAAAAATAGTAAAATTAGTCCATTTATGATCAGAGGCAGATTTTTTTTTTTTTTTCCATACAGACAACCACAATAAATGACCTCGGATGTGAGATGATAAATTATCTCTATTTATTCATTTATTATAAATTAACATTGTGGCTGCTGTCGTGTCTCTTAAATATCTCTCATCACTGCCTGTCATTTGCAAAAATCTTGACAAGATATCTACCTCTTTGTCTGCATGGTTGATAATACAAACATCTTCATAGCTATGACCAAAGTTAAAAATTTAGAGCAAATTACATTTCATCAAATAAAATACGATAAAATTACACAGATATTCTTTTTTTTCCCCTAAAATTACACTCTCATCCCATCATGTAAGAAAATAAATAGAAGTTTGCTTTAACTAGATACATCATATATTTGTGTACAATTGAAGAGAAGACAAAAAAAGTTCATGTTATTTTAAAACTAAAAGTAAGAAAGATATATTTAAGTTGAAAACAAGAATGATTGTCCCTGTGTATAATTTTACAAAAATTCGAAGAAGATTAATATAATTTTCTCAAAATATAATGTATAGTTTCTTTTAACAAAATGAGATGAGAATTGTAACAAGGGAATCTCACATCATAATCTTCCTTGGAATTTTGCAATTGCTCATATTTTGTTGGTTAACTTAAATACAAAGTCATTTATAATTTTGGTATTCTTTCTAGTTCACTTCCAAATGCAAATTGGAGTATTGAATCCATGGCTGCTTTCCTTGAGATTTAACAAAATTATGCTAAGCCTCTACTCTAGATTAAAAATTTCTTAAATCTAAATTTAATTTTTCATCAGGAAAATAAGAAAAAATAATCATAAAGTTTGAGTCAAATAATCTTCTAAAAATATAAAAATTATAGTACTCGCTCTTATCCAAATGTTATTATACAGTAAGTGTGTTCCACTTATCAAGAAAGAGTAAGTGAGAAGAAATTTTAATTTTTTACTTTTTTTCTATTTCAATTTAAATCATGGATAAAATTTAACAATAATTATTTATCGAAATTATCTAAAACTGATTTCTAATTTAATTTTTTAATTTTGATATTATTAAATTATTGAATTGTTCAGTTAATTTTTTAAATTATCAAAATAATTTGATTTCAAATTTTTAATATTTGAATTATTTCTTTATTTAGGTAATGAAATTTTAATATTTTAATATTATTGGAACGATTTTTAATTTATAATTTGATGGTATTATATTTAAATATTGATATTAAAAATAAAAGTGTAAAATATTTTAATATTTTAGTAAGTTATATAATTCAAAATTTAAATAATATATCCTATAATTTTTAAATTATAAATCACTTTGATAACTGCTATATATCTTCATTTTTTATGGCAATTATCTATTTCAAAAAAATTATTTAATAAAATCATCTAAACTTGATTTTTAATCTAAATTCATTAATAAATTTAAATTTAAATTATTTCTATGTATTAAATAATTTATATATAATAAATAATTATATTTATATAAAAATAAAATATTTATCAATACATAATTAATAATATCTATTGACGGTGAAATTCAGTTCATACGGAGGACCAGAACTTCAGTCAACTGGATGTGAGTTTCAGAAATCAATGCCGCTTCTGAAAGTGTTGCCGGAATGTGATCGAGAGGGAGAGAGATGAGATGAATGGGCGATACGTTTTAACGTGGTTCGATCAAATCCGGGTGGTGCCAGACCCTACGTCCACGGCAGAAGTTTTATTGATATTTGGTAATTTGTAGAGTTTTTGCTTACAAGATTGTTCCTCTCTCCCCTTTAACAAAGTTCTCCTATTTATAGAAGGAGAAGGGGACATGCATTAATTATATGCTACAGTTATATTACATCAAGTAATAAATGAGAAATAAAATGAAAAGACTACAATTCGGCTACTTCTAGAATTGTAGGCCATAGGATAGTCTTCATAGGCTGGTTGTTGGTATGCTTCTGTCAGCATTTGTCGCCTGATCCCTTTGTGCTAGTCGTTGGGCATCCCAGACAAGGTCTTTAGTTAACGCTGGGACGAGGCAGCAAGTCTCGAGCAGTGCGATCGCCCGCTCGTCAGCTAGTCCTCATGATAGCTTACTCGCTAAATTGTTGGGACATTGGGGGTCCCCGTCGAGCCACTTCCTAATGGGCGTGGTGAATCTTGTTGATGCTGACGATCGCGAGCCTTGCGACCGTGCGAGTTCTGTGACTATTTTTTGTATATAACATAAGCCCCCTAACTCTTGGTTTGCTTTATGAACCGGGAGTTATGTATTTCCGAGGCTTGATTCGTATCCTCAGTCAGTGTCCTTCCTTGACCGTAGTATCTTATCAAATGTCTTTCCTTTCTGCGTAAGGCTATACTTTCTTCTGTTTGCCATTTTTGGCCGTTGGCGTGGCGTTGCCGCTCGTTTGGAGCCATTGGATGAAGATTTGGCCAGATTCTTTCTAGATTCTTCAAAGGGCTTGAGCAGGTTTTTAAATAGTCTGGGATGTTCATTTATTCACCCCAAAGAAACACAATGGAGCAGACTGAAGAGCCCCTAGTGCTTTGGTGTTTTGGCTTCCGGTGAAGCTTGCTGAGACATGGATGGCCTGTTGCAGAATGGTGGGAGACATGGATAGCCCGTTGAACGTGGCCTCGACACAGAATCGGCCTGGCGAGACTATCACAGTGTCTTCTGGCCCCCCCTCCGGTCGTCGCTGGCGACTCGACTACTTGACCAGCCGACTTTCGACTTTTTGGGTTGCTCTGGGTCTGGCTCAGGGAGGCGTGCCGGAGGGAATAAGCAGGAGGAACTCTGGGGCTACTGCTCTTCTACAAGCCCAACGACTGGTGGCTGGCTTTTTGTGACGCCAGGCTTCAGTCTTTTTCCCCTGATGTACCATCGCCTCACTTGTTGAGGTCTGTACGCGGGATGAGTTCTTCTCCTTTTCAGACATTGTAATGAATGCTTATGTATCATTGTATGTACACTTTCAACAATTAATGAGAATTTTTGTTTCTGGCCAATCGGATGTTCTTTATTTTCTGAATTTTCAACTCGTCACAAGTGAAGAGAGAATCGCGTGTGAGCCATGTCCAATGGATCTCGTTTGAGATGTGCGAGATATGTCCACATGAGAGCTGTGGGAAATTCATCCGCATGAGAGCTGCGGGGAGTTCCTGCGAGAAACTCAAATGTATATATATATATATAAAAATTTTTGAAGCCGCGAGGTAGGCTCAAGGGCCATCTCACCCTCGAGAGTTGCGAGGTAGACTCAAGGGCCGTCTCACCCTCGATTTTGTTTTTTGAAGCCGTGAGGTAGGCTCAAAGGTCGTCTCACCCTCGAGCATTACGAGGTAGGCTCAAGGGCCGTCTCACCCTCGGGCATTGCGAGGTAGGCTCAAGGGCCGTCTGACCCTCGATTTTGTTTTTCGAAGCTGCGAAATAGGCTCAAAGGCCATCTCACCCTCGAGCGTTGTGAGGTAGGCTCAAGGGCCGTCTCGCCCTCGATTTTATTTTTCGAAGCCGCGATGTAGGCTCAAGGGCCGTCTCACCCTTGGGCGTTATTTTTTAGCAAGGTGAAAATCGTTTGCGGGAGTGTAAAACTCTTTATTCAGGGAATTTTCAGCCAATCGGCAAGTTTCAGTGATTCAGTTCATAATAGTTGGGACAGTTGAACACTATTAGAGACACTTGCTAGTCATAGGATCAGAATATGGTTTTGATGGAGGGCTCAGGCTCTTGAGCGACAATTCATTGAGCTTGTTGAGCGCGTTGTCCTGATGAATTTATCACATAGTCCTGCAATCAACCTCTTTTGATGAGGCGTTCAATGGTGTCTTTTAGTGTCTAACATTCTGAGGTGGTGTCCAGCCTTGTTATGGTAGGCACAGAATTTGCTTTGATTCCTGGACTTGGCAGGATCCCTCATTGGTCTGGGCATTCCAAAGTCCTCGTTATGCCTTTCAGCGGCAAAAATCTTATCCTAAGCATCTGACAGGATACTGTAGCTCTCGAAGCTATCTCTGAGCCACTGAGGTTTTGCCTTCTTCACGAGATGAGGAGTGGGGTCAATGTGGCCTTCGCTACCCCTTTTTTTACTTATGGAGGGACCGTTGTGGCCCACCTGAGGTTTAGATTCCTCTCTTCTGAAGGTTTCTTCCTACCTTATTTGTTTACTTGCCTGATCATAGAATTCAGTGAGGTCTCGAGTGGGGGACTTGTAAAGGCTCCTGTACAGTTTGCCATCTTTGCGAAGTCCCGTTGAGATGGCTATTAGAATGCTCTCCTCCGAGGGATTTTCCACGAAGCTGGCCTCATGCCTGAATCGGGCTAGGTATTCTTTGAGCGACTCGTCCTTGTGCTAGAAAACCATTACTAGGTGGCAAGGAGGTGCAAGTTGCCTCTTCAGCGCTTGGTACTGGTCAATGAATTTTCTCTGACATTCTTCCCAACTACCGATGCTGCGAGCGGGGAGGCGTCTGAACCATAATCGAGACACGGTTCCCAGTGTAGCAAGAAAAACATGATATTTTATCAGGGGGTCAATCGTCTAGAGGTCCATTTGGGTATTGAATATGTCCAAGTGATCATTTAGATCACCATTCCTATCATATAGCGGGATAGCGGGCACCTTGAGTTTCTGCGGGAGAGGTCACTTCTCGATCTCCACAGAAAATGGTGAGCCTTCTTGTTGGCGAAGTTAATAATTTCGAGGGTGAGGGTGCTTCTCAAGCTGTCTCAACCTTTGAAGAATTTCTCCCATCGTAGGAGATTGCTCTTTGTGCTGGGGGTGAAGCTTTCCGCTTGTTGCGAGCCCCCCAGTTGTTGGCTGTCGTGATCGTTGCGGACTCCTCTTTGAGCTTCTTCCCGAATCTGCTAGAGTTGTGTCATGACCTCTTCTTATCTTTGGGCATTTTGTGCTTGCACTAGGGCAAGTGCCTTAACAGTTTCAACTAACTCTTTGACTGTATTTTCTAGTGTCGATCGAGATTGATCAGGCGTCTGCATCTCTTGCATTTCGGGTGCAACAGTGTGTTGTTGAGAAGTCGGAGCTGTAGAACTCCGAGTTGTTCTTCCTTTGGCTATTGTTTAACGGCAGTGAAGACTTCAAAGAATGGATGATCCCCACAGACGGCGCCAAAGATGTTGACGGTGAAATTCGATTCATACGGAGGACCAGAACTTCAGCTAACTGGATGTGAGTTTCGGGAATCAATGCCGCTTCTGAAGTATTGCCGGAATGTGACCGAGAGGGAGAGAGATGAGATGAATGGGCGATACGTTTTAACGTGGTTTGGCCAAATCCGAGCGGTGCCAGACCCTACGTTCATGGCGGAAGTTTTATTGATTTTGGATAATTTGCAGAGTTTCTGCTTACAAGATTGTTCCTTTCTCCCCTTTAACAAAGTTCTCCTATTTATAAAAGGGGGAGGGGACATGCATTAATTATATGCTACAGTTATATTACATCAAGTAATAAATGAGAAATAAAATGAAAAGACTACAATTCGGCTGCTTCCAGAATTGTAGGCCGTAGGATAGTCTTCCGAGGCTGGTTGTTGGTATGCTTCTGTCAGCATTTGTCGCCTGATCCCTTTGTGTGAGTCGTTGGGTATCCCAAACGAGGTCTTTAGTTAACGCTGGGACGAGGCAGCGAGTCTCGAGCAGTGCGATCGCCCGCTCGTCAGCTGGTCCTCGTGATAGCTTACTTGCTGAATCGTTGGGATGTTGGGGGTCCCCATCGAGCCACTTCCTGATGGGCGTGGTGAATCTTGTCGATGCTGATAATCGCGAGCCTTGCGACTGTGCGAGTTCTGTGACTATTTTCTGTATATAACAGTATCTAACTATAATTTGGTATATAATGTCTATTTAAAAATTCTTACTCTTTAAATTTTTATATTATCTTTAAATATCAAATACTAAATTTAATACTTTATAGTTTTTCATTTTAAAATTTTTATCACTTTTGAATATTTATCACAATTTTAATTTAAAATATTTCTAAAACTTCATAAAATTTTTTCTAAAATGTATATTTTTTGAAGTTAATATATTAGTTATAATAATGTATGAAATTTTATTAATTAAATAATTAAATCTTCTACCATAAAGTAGTTAATTTAAATTTTTTTTAAAAAATAATTTATAAATAAATTCACCTGATTATTAATATATTAAAAAAATATTTTTGAGAAAATGAAAAAAATTCAAATGATAAATTCAACTTATTTAGAATATTAATGTAATAACTTTATTAAATTAAAAGAAATATAGTATTCCTTCATAATTAAGGTGAATATAATTATACTAATTATATAGTTATTTAATAGATAAAAATATAATGATACTTTACTAATATTTAAACATATTATATTTTATAATCTAAATTCATATTATAAACTGTTATCAAATAAAATTATTAAACCCACACAAGACACAAGCTAATATAGGATATTTTAAGTATTTTATGATAAAAATATATTTTGATTAAAATCACATAGTTAAAATATAAATGATCAAAGAGTCAAATTTTAATGTAAGTATTTTTTTAGCCATTTCATTTAATCAAACTATATAGTTGATCACAAAAATATATTCAAAATATATCCCATATTATTTGATTTGATCTCTATAATAATTTTTTTTTCATTATTTCACTTTTGTAAATTTTAAATTTGAATTTAAGTATAACATTTTCTATGTTCCAAGAGAGGTTTAAATGAGTTTTTAAACTGGAGAGAAGCCTACCTATTCTCATTAAATTTCATTGAAACTCAATATTTTTCTCTTATTATTTTCAAGTATATTAATAACTTAAGTAATTAATCCCTCTTAGTAAACTAGTTAGTAATTATGGTTACTAATGATGATTGGTGAAGAACCGTTCTTTATAGATAACGATGATACATGGAGATTTTAAAATTATGATATTTACATATTAGTTTCTTTCCAAATCTCTCACGATAAGAAAATGTATGTGTTAAAAATTTTATAATCAATCATTTTGCTCATCATTACTTTGCCACCAAGTCTCTCTAAGACGTAAAAATTGTTATTAGTACTATGCGAAATTAGTAAACCTAAAAGAGAAAATAAGAGACCGAGTGGTGGTAAAATGGGAGCGGAGAGGGAGATGATGTTTGAAAAGGAAGCTGATATTCATTAATGAAATGCAAAAAAAAAAAAAAATTGAGAAAAGGGAAGGCAGTTTACAGGGTGAATAGAGTGGGCCAATGACCTATGATGATGAAATCTTCAAACATGATCACGAGGAACCAAGGGAGAAAAGGAGGTCTTATAAGGATATGCTAATTGATGGAGATGATCATGAGAGTGATGAAATGATAGAAAAAGATGAAGAGCGGTTTGAGGAGGAGAATGATTTTAATAGCTTTGTAGTGGAGGAAGGAATGAATGGGGAAAAGCATTGTTCAAATATTGTGATTTCTAAGGAAGAGGAAGAGGAAGGAAAATGAATAAACCATGTCATAAAATACTAATTATCTAATTGTTGGGATGGAAAATAGGCTTCAAAATTTTGAAAAATAAGCTCTATCAACTTTGGGTAGGTGAGGGTATACTAAGTATCATTGGTTTGTCAAAGGATTATTATTTGATCAAGTTCAGTTTAGTTGTTAATTATGAATTTGCTTTCACGAGTGGACATTGGCTGTTTTTTTATCACTATTTAACAGTTCATTTGTGGGATCCAAAATTTGATCCTACAGAGGATGTTATTGTAAAGTTGGCACTTTGGATTTGAGTTCCTGATCTCTTTATAAGGTTCTTTAATAAAAAAATTATTGACGTTCTTAGAGAACCAAGGCAAACTTTGAAGGTGGGCGCAATCACAATGGAGCAGGCATATTGGAAGTATGTGAGAATTTGTGTTGAGGTGAATCTGTTGAAGGAATTACTATCAAAATTTTTTGTGAAAGGAAAATGATATTATATCCAATATAAAAGCCTCCACACTAAATGTTTCAATTGTAGCAAATATGGCCATTCAAAGGAGGCTTGTCTTGATTTCAAACGTGAATTAATTGAGGAAGAAAGAAATATGGAAATGTACAAAGTGAACCAAAACAGGTGCAAAAAAATCAAAAAGATCAATCGTGATATAGTGGCTAGATGGTGGCACAACATAGTAGAAGACCTATGCAAAAACAAGAATCTAATAATGAAAAATTAGGAGAAGGAAATCAATCATCCAAGAAAAATAATTCCAGTTTCAGATTTTCAATGCGACAAAATGAGAAAATTATGGAGCAAAGTAATACCAATGATATGCGTGATTGAAGGAAGATTTGAGTTATTAATAGAAGCTCTAATAATGGTGCTAATAAAGGTGGGAATAGAACAATCAATATTATAGTGCATAATAAAACAAAGTAGATAAGTGAGAATGATATGTTACTTCGTAGAGTAGAAAAAGATGGACCCACAAAAAGAATGTGATTAATGATCAACTAAAAGAACAATTAATTTTGCCGCCTAAAGAGAATAAAAGATAGTTTTTGAGTGACCTTAACAAGGAGCCAATAGAAGATAACATTATAAGGTTGTCCCATGTGCTAGAAATGTCACTTTGTATAGAAATTGAGACAGGTAATATAATAACTCATAGACATATTGATACTAATGATGTACTCATGCATAAGAAAGAGAAACCACTAAATATGAAAAATATAACAAGTGGAATGAGTATGCATCAATCTAATAATCACACGACGGTTCTGCCAGACAAGATAGGGATGAATACAAAACATTTGCATAAAAATATTCTCTAGAGTAGTTGTTAATACTAACAACATAACTTTTTCAATGCACTCCATTGATCCTTCCTTCATTTTCAGCTACTAATCACCTAGTTGATTTTCTCATCGGCAGTTATTATAACTTACTTTACTTTCTAAAGTACAACATACACTTAGGTTACATTTGAGAGAACTTATCTACAACTTATATTTGAACTTATCTTATCACATAAGTACTTTAGATAAAAAATTTAGGTGTTTGTTTAAATTTATGAAAATAGTTTATAACCATTCTATAAACCCATTTTAACTTATTTCAATAAACTTCATAGAGAATCTTATCAAGAAAAGTTTATAAACATAAATGCTTAATTAAATTATTTACTCAAACGAGCCCTTAAAAAGATTGAATCCCTTCTTGCCTATGCATTTAAATACAAGAGATCCTTTGCAGCAATGTTTTATTGTCTGTTATGTCTAATATGCATGCGTATGAGATATTGGTATCAATTGAAAACAATCATGCATACAGTTTGGATTGTTGTCTTATAAACACATCTGCATTTAATCCCATTGTCTGTGGAAGGCTTGGACTTCGAGGCCTCCATCGATGTGAAGATTTATCATTGTCTTGTAAGTGACAATTTTGGCAACATCGTTTAATTTGAACGAGAAACAGCCTAACAGAACTGCTGAGAATATCTTCATTTGTCCATAAGCAAACTCCTTTCCCAGACAAATGCGTGGACCGGCCTGCAAATGAATGCAAATTCATAATAGATTACTGAACAAGTAACGAACCAGTTCCTTAATAATGATTTAGCATAACCAAGGAAAAAATTGTGCAAATTCTTTTGGGCAAATTGCAAATTACCCCTGAATAATAGGGGTGTGTGCAGAAAACTTCCCTGCATAAAGAAATGGTCAATTTACAAATAAACTTTTGATTGTTGGAAATAATCCCTTGTCGTCCAAAAAAAAAAAAAATGTTTTAGATTTAAGATGGAAAAGATGAACTAACTTACAGGGAATGACAAAAGTAGTAGAGACTCAAGGAAGCACTGACACTTAAAAATGGCTAATATATCCATGTTAGATACATATACACATGATACTTATAGGATAATTAGATGCTTCTTGAGAGATATCCCTTATTTATTTGTTCTTATTCCTAAATTTTGACATTAGAAATCATTGACAATGTTTGTCTTTCGTATTGCCTCTGTGCTGAATAGGATCAATGTTTTAACCTAATGCTGTTGATAACTATTAGAAGGCCAGAAGATGGAAATTATAATTTTTTTGACATATGATAGTATATTTGCATAAAATACATGAGAATGTAACTTTATTCTTTGCACATTACTAGCAAATGCATATTCCTAGTTCTCAAATGTTGATTTTCCTACATGAAATAGATATTTTCCCTTTTTCTTTACATGTCCTGATTTTTTGAAAATTTCCATATTTCCGTACCAGGATCGTATCATATGTGCTTCATAGCAAAGACCTACCTCACTCGTACAGAATGACAAAACAAGGCCATGCACAAAGGATGGCAATTGTTGTTATTATTTAAACCTTTCTTACAAGTAATTACAACACAGGACTTTATTTGTGGAGTCAAAAGTTCAGGGGATAAATTGATCGTTTTTTAACGTGAAGGGATTTTGCACACAATTCAACTAACCTGAAAAGCTGTAAACTTGAAAGGGCTCTCTGGCTGAAAAATGCCATTCTCATCAAGCCAT
>JANHAO010020014.1:0-13001 GCA_026873985.1 Saraca asoca
ACCCGAAAGCCAAGCTTTTCAAATAAGTCCCTAAAAGCTTTTCAATTTAGTCCTTTTCATTTTCAAATTTTATTTTAAATTTTCCCTTTTTATTCCCTTAATTTTTTAGGTATTACAGTATGCATACGGTGCCTAAGAAAGTTAGTCATATGCATGGTAAGGTTGCAAGCATATGGTGCCCGTGATGGTCATATGCATGATGAGATAGCGTGCATATGGTGCCTGAGAAAATTGATCATATACAGGCTAGATTACACTAAGACAACAACGAGAAGTAGGTCATTCTAATGCGATAACATTAAGTTGGTCATACTAATGTGGTGCCAAAGAGTTGGTCGCATTAGCACGATACCAATCTAACTTAAAACTTAAAAGGATACAATTTCAGGCTAAAATAGGGGAACTCGCATCTCAGGGCTAGCTAACGAACTAACACTTCGCTAAGAATTTGCTCAAAGGCTATTTATACATAAAATTTAGGTTGTTTCAACACATTTCATTACAAGATTAAAATATGGTTCTCACTATAGCTGACTGCCCTTGCCCGGGATTCCATTGAGACTGAGAGGGTTGTTGTCCTGCAAGTCACACTACGTACTCTTTTAGGTGGCCTTTCTTAATTGGATATTTAATCGCATCTCTAAAGGCTTGGCAATCTAAAGTGTTATGCTCAACTTTGTTATGATAGACACAAAATTTGTTAGTGTTTTTACTCTCACGAGGAGTCCTTATGGGGGTGGGAGTCCTGAAATCTTCTCTTCCCTTTTCTATCACAAACATCCTATCCGGAGTGTCTAATAGGATGCTGTAGTGAGCATGGCGACTAGGACGTTGAGGTCACTCGGCTCTCGCTTTCTTCATGAGCTGGATACTGGGGTTAGCCTTTTGACTCTGATCGCTCCTCTTCTTACTTTGAGTGGAGCAATTTGCCTAGTCCTCTTACTTGGACTTTGTGCCAAAAGTTTCATCCTACTTAATCTGCTTAGCAATTTGTTCAAAAAATTAAGTTAGATCTTTTATCGAGGATTTGTACAAGCTTTTATACAGCCTTCTGTCCTTGTAGAGTCCTGTAGAGATCGTTGCCAAAATGGTTTCCTCTAAGGGATTGTCTACTGAATTGGCTTTAAGTCTAAACTTGGCAATATAATCCTTTAGTGGTTTATGCTTACGCTGGAAGATCAACGCGAGGTGGCAAGGGGGCATGAGCTGCCTTTTCAATGCTTGATACTGACTGATGAACTTTTGTTGATATTCTTCCCAACTACATATCGAGCGAACTAGAAGGCTTCTGAACTACACCCGAGGTACACTCCCAAGAATAGCTAAGAAAACTTGGCATTTAACCAAGATCAACCATTTGCAAATTCATCTGAATGTTGAATGCATCCAAATGGTTATAAGGATCAGTGTCCTCATTGTATAGTGGAATTGCGGGGACTTTGAGTTTGAAAGGGAGGGGCTGTGCTTCAATCTCTTTGAAGAATGATGACCTTTCTTTATAGTGAGCTCAATCATTCGAAACTTGAAGATGTTCCTCCAACTGGTTCATCTTGTGAAGCAACTTTTCCAGTAGTGGGTCTCGCACCCCAAATCATTGGCTGAAAGATTGTTAATTCATTTGACTCTCTTGGTCATGAGAATAGTGACCTGAAGAAACTTCATGATTGGCTCTACTTGAACATCCAGCTTGCTGCTGCTGGCGAACATTTTCGGGTGTAGCAACCTCAGCCTGCTTTTGCACACCCTGGATTTGTGCTTGCACTATCATGGTGACTACTTTAGTTAGTTTTCCCATCATATTTTCCAATCTCTCCTAGTACTGAAGTCAGGTTTGTGCTCCATTAATGCCATTAACAATAACAACATGTTGAAAAGGGCTAGCTGGGGGCAAGCTAATAGCAACACCTATGACAAGAGTGGTGAAGGAGTTTGTTGTAGACACATGACCTTCCAGTTGGTCAACTAATGCATTTGAAGCTCTGGTGACTTTTCATCTAGCCATTGTAGCTACATAGGAAATCAACCAGAATACGAGAAATTAACTAGAAAATAGATGAGTCCCCATAGACGGTGCTAGAATGTTGACCGTAGATTTTGGTTCAATCTTAAATCCAGCTAACCAAAAGAGTTCCAAGGACTCAAACTATAATTTGGTTGAACAAACAAAGATGGAGGAGATAGAGAGGAAGAATCGAAAGAATGGAGAAGGGTTTTTAACGTGGTTCGACTAAAATTAGGTAGCACCAGTCCCTACATCCACAGTAGTTCTTATTGATCTGGAGAAATTTTTATAAAATTTCAATACATGGATTCAACATGCTTTACAATGATCTCTCTCCTCTTATTTATAGAGGTCGGGGAGGTTACAAATGTAATTTTACAATTTGTATCTCTATTACATCAAAATAAATGTACAAGATAGCCTAAATTATTGTAGAATGGCTTCTGCAGGCTGTTGATTAACTTCTGTAGATTGTTTTCTGTGGGTGGGCCTGACACACTGCTTCTTGCAAACTGGTCCCATGAATCATTGTTTGAGAGGGTCCTACCTTTAGGTTTACCCTTGGTGAGCTCTTTGCTAAGTATGACACTGTGTCCGTGTGCTGGGACTCTTGATCTAAGTCACTATTGGCCTTCGGTCAGTGAGGACGAACTATACGAGCTCACATTTGGCAATGTGAGCTTGCGTATAGTGAGTTACTAGCTATACAAGTCGGGACTTATCCCTTAGTGAGTTGGAGGCTTGTACCTCATTATGTGCTTGTGTAACAGGCAATTTAGCAAGCTTGGCTCTTTTCTTACTTGGACTGATCTACCGCTGAGCCTTTGCTAGCCCATTTTGTAGAACTGGAAAATGCCCATAACAACAACCATATGATAAAATGAAATGTGGATTTGAAAATATATACTAAAAATTATGTTAATACAACATATTTAAATTGCATATTAAAAATAAGACGAAGTTAATAATAAACCTTATCTGAATTTATAATATTTTCCATTAGGCTTTCCATCAAGCTAATTTAAGCGGTTGACAGAATCCCTTCTCTAGCAATCCCTAATCTATTCCAATTTTTTTTGGAAGACTTTACAACTTTCTAATAGGAGAAAATTTTTTCCAACTAATAATGTAGAGTAGGGACCTATTGTTTTAATATAACATCTAGAACAAGATCTTACCTATCATATGATCGACCCAAATTCTATAGTATAGGTTTAGTACCCATTAAAGCCCAACATATAATGTCACAAAGGGGGGGTCTAATAATTCATTTTGACATTAAACTTTAAATAATATTATAAAACATGGACAATCCAAATTATAGATTTATAATAATCTTTCACTTAGATCTCGTAATTTATAATATGTGGTCACTTTTGTTTAATGTCAAAATAAATTATTATGATAATATTATTCCTATAGGCTTGTTGAAAACATAAATGCTTAATAGTGCATAACAATATATTTGGAAGGATATATTAATATCATTCATATTACACACTTACACTTTATTAACTTGGCCATTAGATATGTGCATAATGAGACTTTTACAATGATAGTTGTTACTTGATGTAAATATCCATGCAACGGTTGTAGCATCCATCCAAGATGACAAAAAATGAGCATCATAATTCTCAACTTAATGGTGAGACAGGGGCTAAATATCTCTAAATAACATGTCATAACCAGGAAAAATTGTTCACAATAATAACATATGACAAAATGATGAATATTTCATTTAATAGATCTCACCAGCAAAAGGAACAAGCTCGCCAGACCACAAGGTCACTATGCAAGGAACCCCAGCTCGCTAAAGATTCGAGCTTACTGGTTGAATGAGCTCGAGGTCACGAACCGGCAACACTCTTAGTGCACGAGCTCCAGCTGGGTAGGACCAGCTTGCTAAGATGAAGTCCTACCCAACTAGAAGCTCACTGAGGTCAAGCATAAAGCCAATAGACAACTTGCACTACCATTTTATAAAATACAACCATCGGGCCCCACACACAGAAAACAACCTGCAGAAGCCAGTTTACAATGCTTTAGGCAGTTTTGTACATTTAATATTTGATGTAACAGATATATAATTTATTTAGTTCCATTTGTATCCCTCCATCCTATTATAAATGGGGGTTGGAACCTTTGTATAGTAGGTAAGAAAAAAAAATATGAGTAAAAACTCTATCGAAAACTATAGCCAAAGCTTTGTAAAAACTCCTTCAAATTAATAAAACATCTCTGTGGACATAGGGTCCAATGCCATCCAGATTTAGCCAAACCACGTTAAACTTTCGTGTTTCAACCTTTTTCCTTCTTCCTCCTCTTGTCGTCTCTCGTCATTCATTACCTCAATAACTGGGAAACAGCTTAGGTCCTGAAAGACCCCCTCTGTTGGCTAGATTTAGGTTTAACTGAAATCCATCATTAACATTTTGGCACATCCGATGGGACCCATCTGTATACTGGCTGATCTTTTGCCTTTTGTTTAATTCTTTGTGCAATTATGATGGCCAAAGGGAGAACTATAAGAACTTCAAACGCTTAAGTTAACCTACTAGAGGCTCATGTGTCTTCGATGGATTCTTCAACAGCTCCTGTTATAGGTGCCACTGCCTTTCTGCCCCAACTAGCTCCTTTCAACCTGCTGCTGTTGCAAATAGGAGTGAATGAGTCAAAGTCTGGCTTCAATGCCAGGAGAAGCTAGAAAATATGATAGGAGAGCTGACTAGAGCAATCACCACGTTAGCACAAAGCCAAGGTCAGGGCTTGTAAAGACAAGTCGAAGTTGTCACACTTGGAAATGATCACTAGTAGTACCAAGCCCAATGTTCAAGTAGAGCTAGTAAAAAGCACATTCCAGGTCATTGCAGTCATGACTAGGAGAATCAACGGTCCCTAGTATGAGACTCGCTTACAGAAGAGTTATTTTAAAAGGTGAATCAATTCGAGAAGCATCTTTGAACTTTGGATGATCGAGCTTGCTATAAAACGAGGTCGCCATTCACCGAAGAGATTAAAGTGCAACCCCTCCCCCCAAAGTTCAAAGTCCCCTCAATTTCGCTCTATGATAGGGATAGAGACCCATACGATTATCTAGATGCATTTAGTGTCCAGATGGATCTCATGACAATCAACCCTCTCGTGAAATGTCACGTCTTCCCAGTAACACTAAGGGGCTTACCTTTGATGTGGTTCAGAAGTCTTCTAGCTCATAGCATAGGTAGCTGAGAAGGGTGTTAGAAGAAATTCATTAACCAATATCGAGCATTGAAAAGACAGCTCACTCCACCTTGCCATCTCGTTACGATCTTCCAACGAAAAGAAGAGTCATTGAAGGACTACATCTCTCGGTTTAGACACGAGATTAATAATGTAGAACACCCTTCAGAAGAAACCATTTTGGCAACGATCTCTGCGAGACTCCACAAAGATGGGAAGTTGTACAAAAGCATATATAAGTCACCGGTGAAAGATCTTGGGGATTTCTATGAGTGAACTACGAGGCAAGTCAAATAGGATAAAACTTTTGGCTCAAAGAAGTTTGATATAACCATTTTAGATCATAATAAAAGGAGGAACAACCACAGAGAAGAAAAGGATGGTTCCGATCTTTAGATCATTAAGAGGAGAAGGGATGAGTGGCTTCAATACTAAGGTCACCATGAAAGCTATAGCGTCATATCTGATACTCAAGATAGGATATTCTTAGCGAAGTGAGATAGAGAAGATTTTGAAAAGCCTAAGTCTCGATGGACTCTTGGGTAGCTTAGAAATATAGATAAATTTTGCGCCTATCACAATGAGATTGGGCACAACACCTCAGAATGTTGGGAATTAAAAGATGTGATAAAAGACCACATTAAAAGAGGGTGCCTACAAGGGCATGTGGTGTGACTCGCGAAGCAACGATCTCAAGATCCCCAATGAGATTCCAACCAAGAGCAAGGAGCTTCAGTTCAGATTATATATTGACAATGTGCTTTACTTTCTTTATTTACTTATTTGTTATCTTTATCAAGTAGAACCTTGTTGCACCAATCATAATGTATAAATCAGTTTGCTAGCGTAGCTGCATGCTCGCTGAGGTACAGAGGCACTCACAATACTCATTGATCAGCATAGCTGCATGCTCACTGAGGCGCAGAGGTGCTCACAATACTTAGTGCAGAGGTGCTCACAATACTCATTAACTAGCATAGCTACGTGCTCGCTGAAGTATGAAGGCACTCACAATACTCATTAACCAGCGTAGCTGCATGCGCGCTGAGATGCAAAGGCATTCACAATACTCATTAACCAGTGTAGCTGCGTGCTCACTGAGGCACGAAAGCGCTCACAATACTCAATGACCAGAGTAGCTATGTGCTTACTGAGGCATGAAAGTGCTAAAATTAACCTGATTATTTGTCTAAACCAACAAGATTACTATGATTTATAGCTCTTATGTGACCTAATATTCACAGCTCTCATGCGACCTAATGTTCACAGCTCTCATGTGACCTAATATTTGCAGCTCTCGTGCGACTTATTAATTTGTAGCTCACAAGCGATCTCTTTAGATAAAACTCATTACCTGCTCAAGGCATAAAATGTCCAGATTCATTAAAGAATACAACCAATCGATCATTAAAATATTTCATTTAGCTATCATACGGCAACTCATGCAAGCAGAATGTCAAATATAGAAATTCAAGCATTAAAAAGGAAGTTCACTTCATTAAGACCTCATCCAAACAAGACAAGTTAACATCAGGAGGTCTAAAGCACAAGATCTAAAAACAAAAAAGCCTAGAGCTATTGTTTACACAAGAAAGTAGAAAGCCAGCTACCGGGAGACAAACTCCCACCAGTAGGAGAACCAGCGAGCTCGACTACTCATGCTTATATCCCTTATCAGCCAGCAGCTCCTTTAGACCCAAAGCAATTCAAAAAGTGTCAGAGTTTGGCTGGCAAGGCCGAAGCTCATGAAAGGATCATGAGGAGGTAATCCAAGATCTACACAAGACTCCCCCGCAGCTAGCATAAAGAGCTATCCACAAGAGTCACATGTAGTAGGCCATTCATGTTTCGTGATCTTTTGTAGTAGACTATATATGCCTTGAAAAGCCTCGTTGGAAGCCATGCTATCAAAGGCTTAATTTTGACACCCATTAGAGCACTCCGCTGAGAAGCCTGAAGAGCTTCACAAGCATTATATAGACTAGTCAGGTCTGCTGAGAGACCCAAAGGGTAAATGGCTGCCCCCAAATCAGATGATCTAAAAAGAATGGGATTGCCATGCTAACGGCTAAGAGTCATGCTCAAAAAGAAGTATGGCTTGGTTCAGTTGAAGTAAAAGATTTAAGTTTGAAGTGACTACACGATAGTCTGAGTGCCAAAAACTTTGATTGCCAAAGAAGACCCTTCCAAAAAGAATCGTAACTCCCAATCCGCAAAGCGAATTAAGAGTTAAGGGGCTAATGTTATAGGGGAAATTCTACACTATGAAGTGGGCCAAAAGAAGCCTAAGTCCAGTAAAAGGAGCAAGCTCACCAGATCATGAAGTCACTGGGCAAGGAACCCTAGCTCACTAAAGATCTGAGCTCGCTAGTTGAACAAGCTTGAGGTCATGAACCAGTAACACTCTTAGCGTACGAGCTCCAGCTCGCTAGGATGAAGTCCTACCTAACTAGAAGCTCACTGAGGTTAAGCATAAGGGCAATAGGCAACTTGCACCGCCATTTTACAAAATACAACCATTGGGCCCTGTGCATAGAAAGCAATATGCAAAAGTCAGTTTATAGTGCTCTAGGTAGTCTTGTACATTTAGTGTTTGATGTAACAGATATATAGTTTATTTAGTTCCATTTGTATCCCTCTATGCTTCTATAAATGGGGGGTTAGAAACTTTATGTAATAGGTAAGAAAAAAAAAGAGATGAGTAGAAACTCTGCCAAAAACTATAGCCAAAGCTCTATAAAAGCTCATTCAGATTAATAAAACATCTCCGTGGACGTAGGTTTTAGTGTCATTCAGATTTAGTCGAACCAAGTTAAACCTTCGTATTTCAACCTTTCTCTTTCTTCCTTCTCCTGTCGTCTCTCATTATTTGCCACCTCAACAATCGAGAAATAGCTTGGGTCCCGAAAGAACCCCCTCCATTAGTCGGATTTAGGTCTAACTAAAATCCACTATTAACAGAGGTTTACAATAGATTCAATGTGATCATATTAGATACAATACTTCCACTTATCCAATACATTAAAAGGACTTAGTCAAACCCATATTATTTTTATGATCATGATACATTCCAATTGCTAAGCCTTTGGTCAGTGGATCTATAGGCATATGATATGTGGAAACATGTTTAATACAAGTAACGAACTTACATATCTTTTTTCCCACAAATTAGTACTTAACATCAAAATGTTTTGCACAAATAGAACTTTAATTGTTTTAAGAGAAGCTAACAGTAGTAGCATTGTTGCAATAAATAGCTAAAGGCCTTGAGATGCTCTTAATTATGTTCAAATTAATAATGAAATTCTTTAATAATATAGCTTCACTAGTAGTTGCTTCCATAATGGAGGTTTTTGTAATTGTCTGCTTGACACTTTTTCACAATGCAGCTCCTCTTACCATCATAAAGGTGTATCTAAATGTCAATTTTGTAATCATTTGGACAACCTATAAAATCCAAGTCTGAGTAGCCTATAACCTTGAGATCTCCTAATCTCCTATAGGTCAGCATATAGTCTTTTGTATCTTGTAGGTACCTCATTATTCTTTTAGCCATAGTCTAATGTATCAGACAAAGGTCACTTAGGTATCTCCCTTGTACACCCACAACAAAAGCTATATCTTGACACATGCATATTTGAGCATACGTTAGGCTACCTACAACTGATGCATATAAGATTTTTTTCATTTTTTCTTTTTCTTCATCATTCTCAGGACATTTAGGTCTTTAAAAAAATTTCACCCTTCTATATGGGTGTTGAAGCTTGAGAGTATGTTGACATGTTAAGCTTTTTAAGGATTTTCTCAATGTATGACCACTGAGATAAGCCAAGTACACTTTTGGATCTATCACGGTGAATTTCTATACCTATTACAAGTTAGACATTCCCAAAATCTTTCATTTCAAAATGCTCAAACAGCATTTGTGTTGTCTTAGTCAACAATTTTAAATTATTGCTAGCACGGAGAATGTCATCAACATATAGTACTAGTATTACAAAATTGCTAGCACTTATCATCATATAAATGCACTAGTATGCACTATTATTTTTCAACCCAAGAGAAGTCACTATCTTATCAAACTTGATATACCACTATCTAGACATATGCTTAAGGCCATATATGGACTTTCTTAGTTTACACATAAGTTATTCTCTGTCTTTCTCTTGGAAACTGCTTAGTTTTCTCATATAAATTGTTTCTGACAAATCACTATCCAAGAATGTTATTTTAACATCCATATGATGTAACTCTAATCATAGTGAACTACTATCACCATAATAACTCGAAATGAGTCCTAAGTAGAGACTGATGAGAAAATTCTTTATAATATATGCCTTCCTTTTTTGTGCAGCCTTTATCTACAAGCCCAGCCTTGTATCTCTCAATTTTCCCTTGAGCATCTATCTTGGTCTTAAAGACCTATTTACATTCAACTGGTTTACAATCGGTACGCAATAACTAGATCCCACACTTGACATCATATTCATGTTCCTACATGTAAACCACATAATCATATGAAACTGTTGATATGCGTATTTTGTTAGATTTCCTTTGGGGAATGTCCATAACTAGTTCCTTTAGTTCCATATCTTCTGTCATAAATTGTACTAGATTAACTTGTGGGATGACAGAAGATAATCCTATAGCTTGTGGCATTAGTGGAATAGTGACAATTTTTTCTTTAAAAATGATGATATGCGATATCTAACTCCTTCTATCCAGCATATCTTCAAAATAAATGGCCTAATCTAATTTGATCACTATGGTTTTATGAGTTTGACAGTAGAATCTGCTGCCTTTCGAGCCACTATAATAGCCTATGAAGAACTCAGATATGATTTTAGAATCAAGTTTCTTTATCAAGGGAATATAAGGTTTTACCTCTGCCTTGCAACCCCAAATATGAAAATACCTTAGACCAGACTTTTTACCATTTAATAATTCCTAAGGAGTCTTAGGGACAAACTTGTTTAGCATTTGATTCAAAATGTAGGTAGCAGCATTTAAAGCATCAACCAATAAAATTTCTAGCAACAAAGAAAGAACAAGCATACATCTGACCATGTCCATGAGTGTCTGGTTTCTCTCTCTGCTATACCATTTTATTTAAGTGTTCTGAGCGTTGTGTAACTGGCTTTAATACATTCTTTAAAATATCTAGCAAATGAACCCAGGTTTCTCTGAATCTCATCATACTTACTGTAATATTTAGCACCTCTATTAGAGTTAACACTTTTAATTTTCTTTCCAACAACTTTAAAAGCTTTAAAAGTATTTAGTGATTCAGATTTTTGAGTGAATGATTGTACTTATCGAAATCTAGAGTGATCATCTATGAAGGTGATAAAGTATTTGTAACCATTCATGTTAGTAGGTGTAATAGGCCTATTGATATCTATGTGAATCAATTCTATGACTTTCTATTTTCTACTTCTTTTCCTATTTGGCTCTAAAAGGAAGTTTCCTTTTTATGCACTCTACACATGTGTCAAAATCTGAAAAATCCAGATTATGTAGGACTCCTTCTTTTATCAATCTTTGCATTCTCTGTTTCGAAATATGTCTTAGATGCTTATGCCATAGCATAAAGGAATTCTCACTGACTCTTTTTCTTTTCTTGCCAATTATAGTATTAATCGCATTTGTGAAATCGAGATCAAATTTAATTTTATATAATCCATTAGACAATATATTAGAACCACCCACACATGAGTTATAAAACAAATCAAACTTTCCATTTCTAAAATAACAAGAATATCCATTATGGTCTGGTGTAACAACCAAAATAAAATTCATTCTCATAGAATGTACATAAACAGTGTTTTTTAATTCTAATACATAACTAGAAGATAAACATAAAGAAATATTTCCTACATACTCCACTTCCAAGTCGGACAATAAGCTCTCCTTCACCTGGCTTCCTCAGATTTCTCATTGCCTGTAAGGAATTTGATATATGAATAATAGCACTAGTATCTAATCACCATGTATTTGATGGTACATCAATTACAGTCAATTCAAAACAAACCAGAGCCATAGGGGTACCTTTGAATTAAGCCTTTTTAGGCTTGTAACGATTATGTTTTATTTCATTTTTTTAATCATGAGTGGATTTCCTTTCTATCCTATTGATGCCCTTTGTTCCCTTGTTCTGAAGTTGAACCATGAGAAACAAAATTTGCAATCCAAATGTTTCCCTTTCTCATGTCCTCATTTGACAATGGATATTAACTCATTAATGGTCCATTCACCCTTTTGGGTATTGTACAAAGTCTTTAGTTCATTAAATTGAGCAAACAGAGATTCTAATGGACACTAGATAAGGAAGTTATCACCTAGATCAACTTTCATGTTCTTTAGCTTTGTCATAATAGCTAATCGATTTTAAAATATGTTCCCGCATTCCATTGACATTGTCATATGTTGTCATTTCTAGTAGTGAGAGGTAGTGACTATTCTTTGCTTTATCAAATTTTATAATTTTTTTTGCAACTGAGTCAAGAAAGGTCTTTGCATTCTGGGATTCAAGAATGCTCTGTTTGATTGTCACGATCCGCCCAGAGGGTCCGTGACCGATGTAGAAGGTCACCCGTAGGAAACCTCCTACAAGCTTGACATGCACATGGACTTATGAATACATCTATTTCTGTCAAAAATCTGGCAGAGTTTCCCTTATAATATGGACACCCATGCTTAAGGCCTTAATACACAACAAGGGCCATATGCCCATCAGAACTTGTATAATAAATAAAGAGACATGCAGTGGTCTAGAGTAGACAACAACAACCTATTAGACATCTAAGACGCAATCACAAACATAATGTAATAAATATTCTTATCTAACAGACAAGTCACAATATTAACTTATACAAGGTTTTCACAACAAACAATATGGGCTTCATGCCCAGCAAAGCACATGTAGTAACAAACCATACACGTAGTGGCTAGGGGTGTTAAACGGACAGACCGGACCAAAATCTACACGAATCGGGCCTAAACGGGCTCGGTCCGTTTAGGCCCATATTAAAACGGGCCCGTGAATTTCCAGTCCTGTTCGATCCGGTTATGGACCGGATCGGTCCGCGGACCGGCCCGTTTTGTAAAGTAAATGGAAAAAATTATATTTTATCCCCTAAACTTCTCACAATCTTTTACAAAGACCCATCCAAATAAATTTTTTTTAATTTAGTCCTTACAAATTTTCACTTTAGTCTCGATCCGTTTCGGCCCACGGACCGATCCGTATCCATGCGGATTTGGTCCGCTTGGACCGCGGTCCGTTGGACTTGGCCCGTTTAGGCCTGTTTTTAAACGGACCTAATTTTAATAAGTCCAATCCGCTCCAAATCCGTGGATCGATCCGCTTGGCCCGTGGGCCAGCAGTCCATTTAACACCCCTAGCAGTGGCCCAAGCTAAACATTCATCCTACTGGTCATTCGAAACACAAACTAATACAACCTATAGTTACTATTTTACCTATTACTAGTTATATATGTTTACTATTTTATTCCTTTTCATTTCCATTAAAGAAGTTTCGAATATTTAGTGAGCGAGTAGTCCCACCAAAACTAAAATTTCAATTTTACGGTTTGATTATATAAAATCTATCAGAAAGACATATGCTTTTGAAACTAAATATTTTTGTCAAACAAAGTTTCCTTCTCCGCAAAACTTCTATGAAACTCTTTTACAATTATCTTGTAAGAGAAACCATATAATTCTTAAAATAGCTTTTTCATAAATTCGATATTTAAGTATCAAATGAAATATTTCAAA
>JANHAO010020015.1:0-12999 GCA_026873985.1 Saraca asoca
ATATCTGATATGTCACATTGCAAAATTTGAGGGTGTGCTTAGTACAAATCACCCTTTGCAAACCCATGAGTATAGCCTTATCAAATGGAATATGTAAAATGACAATTGATCTAGAATGGAATAAATGGAAAAAGTAGCATATCATATCACTATAGAATTCGAAGAATATTTCATTTTTATTGAATCCAATCCAAACCTTTGTTTGAATTCTTGGCTTGAAACAAAAAATCAAAGTTGGGTTGAATTAATAAATTGATAGAGGTTGGGTTCCAATTAGAAGGAAACAAAAAGTAACGAACTTTCATTTTTTAATTTGAATGATTATCAAATTTAATTTTACATTAAAAATATATTAGAGTTTGATGTGGGAAAAGCTTTTCCTATGATAAAAAAGAAAATAGATTATTGATTTTTTTTAGAATAAATGGATAAAGTAGAAGGCTGCATCGCTAGAGAATTTGAAGAATATTTCATTTTTATTGAATCCAATTCAAACCTTTGTTTGAATTCTTGGCTCAAAATAAAAAATCAATGTTGGCTTGAATTAATAAATGGATAGAGGCTGGGGCTCCAATTAGAAGGAAACAAAAAGCAATGAGCTTTCATTTTTTAAATTGAATGATTATCTAATCTAATTTTACATTAAAAATATATTAGAGTTTGATGTGGGAAGAGATTTTCCTATGAAAAAAAAGAAAAGAAAATGGATTATTATTTTTTTTATGAGTACTAACTCCTAACTATTCTCTATTATGGTGTGTCACTAAATGTTTAGAAGAATGAGTATATTGATAAAGATATTTTTTTTTCCAAAATCAAAAAAGGAAGTGGGTTGAGAAAATAAAGGATTTTGAACTATATTGTTATTCTAGAATGAACATAAAACAATTAGATAAAAAAAAAGAGGGGAGAGTCCATTAATGAATTTTACTTGTTTTCAAGGTATCTGTTCATTTTTCACTTTTTTACTATAATAGAATACCTTGTTTTGACTATACCGCACGATGTATCATTTGAGAACTCAATAAATCCCCTATCCAATGTCTGAAATAGAGTTTTTAAAATGAATAGATTTCAATTATGTTTAGAGTAAAATAGGTCTCAACAATATAATCTCCTATACCTATTTATCTTTCAGGAATATATTTATGCACTTGCTTATGATCATGGTTTAAATAGGTCCATTTTGATGGAAAATATAGGTTTTGACAATAAATCTAGTTTGTCAATTGTAAAATGTTTAATTACTTGAATGTCTCAACAAAATCATTTGATTATTTCTGTTAATAATTTTAATAAAAAATAAAATTTTTCAGTACAACAAGAATTGATATTCTCAAATTATATCAGAGGGGTTTGCCACCATTCTGAAAATTTCATTTTCCCTGTGATTAATCTCTTTCTTAAAGGACAAAATCATAAAATCTTATAATTTACAATCAATTCATTTAATATTTTCTTTTTTTGATGATAAATTTCTATATCTAAATTATGTGTTAGATATACGAATACCTTACCCTATCCGTCTAGAAATTTTAGTTCAATCTCTTTGTTACTAGGTAAAAAATTCCTCTTCTTTTCATTTATTAAACTCTTTCTTCAAAAGTATTATAGTTGGAATATTATTATTACTTTTAAAAAAAATTGATTTCTACTTTTTTAAACAAGAATCGAAGATTCTTTTAGTTTCTATATAAGTTTTATCTATAAGAATATAAATATCTTCCTTTTTCTTCATAACAAATCTTCTCATTTAGAATTAACATCTTCGGTAGTTCTTTTTGAGCAAATCTATTTCTTTGGAAAAATGGAATATCTTGTAGAAGTCTTTACTAAAGATCTTCTGTCCACCCTATGTTTTTTCAAGAACCCTTTCATTGAATATGCTCGGTATAAAGGAGAATCCATTATGACTTCAAAGAATACTCCGGCGTATAGTGATATCTTTTAGTGGTATGGAGTCAAATACTAGAAAATTCATTTCTAATTGAAAATGTTATGAACAAGCTTGATACAAAATTTCAATTATTCCTATAATTAGATTATTGGTTAAAGTGAAATTTTGTGCCATATCAGGGCATCCTCTTAGTAAGCCAGTCTGGGCCAATTTATCCAATTTGGATATTATCGATCTATTTGTGTGAATATGCAAAAATCTTTCTCATTATTACAATGGATCCTAAAAAAAAAAAAGAGTTTCTATGTAATAAAATATATACTTCGGCTTTCTAATATTAAAACTTTGGCTGATGAACACAAAATCACTATACACTCTTTTTTGAAAAGATTGGATTCATAATTTTTGGAAGAATTCTTTATTGAGGAAATATCTCAAGAACTTCTTTTAATTCATAGAGGAGGTTATATAGAGGCTATATTTGGATATTATTTGCATCAATGATTTGGTCAATGATGAATGATTGGTGATGATATTTTCATTGAAAGTGAAAATTTTGCTTTAAATGATGAAGAGATAAAAAATTATTCATTTTTTAGAATTTTATTCTAAAAAGGATTATGAAATGTTTATGGAGTAAGTAAGAGTAAAAGTATGTAAGGATTAATCAATGAATATTTAACTTTCTTAGAGTCTCATACTAGGGGAAGGAGCTAAGGTTTATAAACGTAGATATAAACAAAGTCATGTGCAATGAAAAATGCATGCACAGTTGGGGACGGATTTTTCTTTTTTGTTTTGTTGTTAAATTTTATTAAGAAATAAATTATCTACTCAATTCAACTAGTTTTAGGTTTGAGACCCAAGCAACCCACTCAAATTATCATCTTGAAGTAATATACAGGCATTTGTCAATGAAATGATTTGAATGAATGAAATGGATGAAAAAAAATAGAATTATGATAAATCTAAATGAGTATAGATGGATATATCTATGGATATTGGTATTGGTTGACACTAGTATATGAGTCATGTTATAGTGTTGAATAACAAGCCCCTATTATCTAGTTATAGAGAATTCGTGTGTTTAGGAGTCCCTAACGATTAAATAAACCAAGATTTTACAATGATTGCAATTTTAGAGAGACTCAAGATTGAAAGTCTATGGAATCACTTACGTAACTGGATAATCAACATTGAATACTATATTTACATAAGATGGTTGCGTGTTTTAACGATCCCTACCTTATTGACCACAACTTTTGTATTTATTATCACTTTCATTGCTACTCCTCTAGTAGATATTGATGGTATTCGTGAGGCTATTTTTAGACCCGTATTAAAATATATTTGCTTTTTTATTTGCTTTGTTATGTTTGATATTTTAATGCAAAATCTAACTTAAGCAATGGAGTTTCTTAAGTTTGTTTTGCAGGTTTTTTTGAAAGTTTAACATACAAGTCTAGATAGTAAAATTTTGGTACATTCATATATAAAAAACTGATTTTTGGATATTGAATCAAATTTAGCATTGATTTACATTTTTTTAGTGTACTTGAATCGATTATCATATTGATTTCTAGCTCAAAAATTTAAAACTCTAATCAATTTTGACTCTGATTCAAAATTTTTTTTAATGTTTCTATATAAGTCAAATTTCTAAAAATAATCATTTTGTATGAAGGAATCGATTTCCTAATCGATTCTAACACAAATATACTCATAAATTTAGAGGGAGCAATGAACTTTTATTTATTTATTTTTTGCTTCCTATACTTTATTCTTTTTGATGTTTCAAAAGGTGGGGAAAAAGTATAAAGCTTCATTTTAGATGATTTCCTCCCTTTAAAATTTTTACTTTGAACCTTATCTAAAATTGTTTGTCAACATAAAAAAAGGGGAGATTGTTAGCCCAGATGACCCTAGCTACATATTTTCCTTAGTTTTAATGTTAAAAAACAAATTTATCTAACAATATGTTTTAATGTTTTTGATTTGTTTTGCAGGTTCAAAAAAAAGTTATTCAAGAGATCCAAGAATAGTTTTAGGAATTATTTTATTTCAATAGGATCTTTTGTAAATGAGTTCAAATAATATTTCATCCAAATTTTTAAACTAAAAGAGTGAGGTAGTTTTTAAACCACTTGAAGAAAACTATAAAACTATTATTCACTTCGTGAATCAATTTCCACATCGATATGTTGAAGAACTTATAAAAATTCATATTGAAATCGAAGTAGCAATCAATTTCTGAAACATAGATTTGAAAATTTCTTTTTACTGAACGTTAGGAAAATTTCCTACATTAATGCAGTAATTGATTACAGTTCTACTTGTAATAGACCAAACTTCGATTACCATGCCGATTAGTTAGTTATAACCATCCTAAATCAATGCTATAATCGATGCAACAATTGAAATTCAATTATTCTATTACAGACGGTTACAGTAGTTATAAAAGCCCAACTGCTTTCATTATTTAAACAAGTTTTCATAGTTTTCTTCATTACTCAAGTGTAAAAACCTCAGAGAAAAAGTGCTATACAAGATTACTCTCTATCTCATCAAGTTTTTGAGATCTAATCAAGAGTTTTTAGATCAAATGTCAATTGAATTTGTCTTACTTGTTTGAGATTTCATCTTAAACCTGTGATATTGTATTTCACAATCTTTCTTCTTTCATTTCTTTTCATTTGAGATTTCTAAGGATTTAGAAATTTTTATAGGATATTAAGAGCCTATCACAATTCTTGTCTTTTTGTTTAGGTTTAGAAGAGCCTATTTTTAATTCTTCTAGGTTCGTAAGAAGCCTATGTAATTTCTTGTTTTTTTTTTCTATAAACTGGCATTTTAGGAGCCTGAAAAATCCTGATAGTTTTTCTTTTGATTGAAGAGGTCTTTCAATTGAGAAAGATGAAGTGAAGTAAACTTGAATTGTGGTTTCAATTCAAGTTGAACTACTTTAAAAATCCATGTCTTCAACTTCTTTTTCTACATTTATATCTTACTACTAAATTGTAATTTCTACCATTTCCACATTCATTGATTATTAATCTACTGCATATCTCAATAAAAGAAAAATTAATATTATAAAAGGTGTATATAAATTCCTCAACAAGAAAAGGGCAAGATCTATTTGTTTTCCACATTTTAATCTTTTACTAGGACCATCAAATTGTAAGATTTCTAATGAAACTATCACAAGAATTGAGATCTCATTCAAAGAGAAAGATATCAAATATTTGGAGTTTCTTTTTTACATATTATGTGGATGATCTGATCCATAAGGAGCTTGATTGGGAATTGTTTGATCATCTTTCTCTGAGGAAAAGGAAAAATAGAATCAACTTAAATTTGAGATAGCTATTCAAAATCTTAGTGAAAGACTGGATTGATTATCTCATGTTTTCTTTTCATTAAAAAGTACATATAGAAGTGAGGCATTTCTTCAAACAATAAGGAGCTGGGTCAACTATTCAATAAAATGATATTGAGCATGCTTTCCATCTCTTTTTGAGAAACAAATGGGCTATTTCTTTGCAAAAATTGTGCTTAATTTCATAGATGGCAACTCCACCAAGATCTCTTCTTGGAGCAAGAATCCATATGAATTAGATTTTTTGGGGAACATATTGAGAGAGAATTGGATTTGGTTAGGTAATGTGAGGTTTGTATTGAAGGATAAGTTTTTCAGTAAGGTAATTATATACTTAATATATTCAAGATAATTATGTATTTACAAAATATCATATAAGTTCATCATATTCAAATGTGATATGGCTTCGAAGGATGAACTGGACAGTTCTAATAAGATTTTGTTCATGAACAAAAATCCATTTTAATGATGTATTTCATCTATTCAATGACTGGAATAGGGGGATATGTGTAACACCACGATTTTGAATCAGAAGAGAGATTTCAAGAAATGATGAATCTATTCACTTTATCAATAATCAAGCTGGATCTAATGTATTATAAAGGATTTGTCTTTTTTATTGATTCCTTTGGATTGGATAAAAAACAATTATTGAATGAGGTATTCAACTCCATGGATAAATTGAAAATGAAATTTCTATTGGTTCTTCCTCCGATTTTTTTAAAAGATTGAAGGATCAGAAAAAATAGATCGAACCTTCTGTGGGTAAAACCAAAAATAGTGGTATTTAATGGAGGTAGTGAATTAATATAGATTGATCCAAAATTTGATTCGAATCCAATATAGCACCTATGGGTACATAAGAAATGTATTGACTCAGTTCTTTTTAATGAATAGATCTAATCATAACTTTGAATATGGAATTGAAAGGTATCAAATAGGAAATGATACTCTAAATCATAGAACTATAATGAAATAAAAGATTAACCAACATTTATCAAATTTGAAAAAGAGTTAAAAGAAATGGTTCAATCCTTTTATTTAGATTTCTCAAATTGAGAGATCCATGAATCAGGATCCTATTGCATATAGATACAAATGGTCTAATGGGAGTAAGAATTTTTAGGAACATTTCATTTATGAGGAAAATAGCCATTTTTAAGTAGTGTTCAGTCAATTATGTATTAGTCAATATTTGATTGTTTCTTTTTTTCCAAGTTTCTTCTCTTTTTGTCTAACTCAATTCCTTTTCTTCTTTGTGAGTTTTGGGAGTATCCTTGGTCATAGGTTCAAGATCCACATCTATGAATTGAAAGGTCCAAATGATCAGCTCTACAATTGGTTATTAAAATCAATAGGTCTTCAAATCATTCATTTTAAAAAAAAATGGAAACCCTTCTTATTGGATGACCATGATAATTCCCAAAAAACAAAATTCTTGATCAATGGAAGAATAATATCACCATTTTTGTTCAATAAGATACCAAAGTGGATGATTGACTCATTCCATACTAGACAGAATCACAAGATATTTTTTTTTATAACAAGGATTCCATGATCAAGACAATTGGCTAAATTCCTTGGAAAAAAATGAGGGATAAGTAATTCACTCATTCATATCCAGATCATAAATGTTTGAAATCCCTATCATGCAATGAGACGTTACTTTTGCTAATTCAATTTGAACACTCATATAAAATTAATCTATTTCTTGCATTATATCCATAGTTAGTGCATCCGCCATAGTTATATTAGAAACTTGAGCTTTGTATCAATATCAAGGTCACAATCTATATCATCAGTATCATCGATATCCTCATCCTCACTTTCATCACTATCTTTAATATCAATATCTTCATCCTCACTATCCTTACCATCTTCATTACCATCAATAAGAGAATCACTATTCTTTGATAAATGATCACTATGAGTTAGACTTAATAGAATGTGATCAATTCTATTTTCTATCATTAAGGTAGAGAACTAAACCAAGAATTCTCTTTCTTTATCATCAACCTAATCACTGTTTGAGACCCAGGATTCTATTGATTATCAATCAAATCATCATTCATGTTTTTTCTTTTTCTTATGAAGGAATAGATCACTTTACTTGTATGACTTATATGTCTCATATTTCTTGAAAAAGTGATTCAATTGATGGGATTTGGTATGATACTTATGAAATCGATGAGATTCCAATATTTTTTTCTTAGAATGTATTGGTTTGACCCCATAAGTGGGATCACCACACCATAGCATGTTGCTGCCAGAAGCAAAACCTCACATTTCTTCTAGAGATTGTCCGAATTATTCCAGAGCAACTAGAAAAAGATTCTTTAACCATAAAGAATTCAATTTTGATGTAGGATACCTATCTAGAAGTTTTCACAACTTAATCATGTATGAGGGAATAATCAAAGATTTGACTTTTTCAAACTTTGTTGACACTTACCATATACTTAAGAAACAAAGAAAATGTGTACAAATGCGATATCTAGCAATAAAAAAGAAGGAAAAGGATTAAATAGAGGAACTCCCAAGCATTTAGCAATCTCAAATGTATCGATATCAATAATGACTCATTATTTTGATGAATAATTTCTTTAGATAGAAAAAGATTATGTAAACACGTACTTGAAATCTCACATATCAAATTCCACTGTTGAAGACATAATTGTTCTAAAGAATCTGCCATGATATATTTGATCCATGCATAATATCATGAAAAATGATACCAATTTTTGGTTGCTACTTATTATCGACAACAAGTCTAAAAAGGTATCTAAAAATATCAAATTTAGATCTTCGTACCCTATTAGAGTAAAGAATCATGGTAGATATATTTGGAATTGATTCCATTTTGAGAGAGTTGAAAAGGCACTATCTCGTTGAAAAGTTCTATACATTTGCCCTTTGTCAAGGCATTTTTTAGACAAAGAATCTATTTTTTCCTCTTTTCAAATGGCAAATATTTCTCTAAACATGGAGTGTGAATCAAAACTCATGTTTGAATTGAAATTGTGATACTGATGCATGTTCCTCTTTTCTAAATCAAATTGATTCATATATAAAAGCGGTTGACAATAAGTTATTTCAAAATTGAATATTTGTCACTCTGTTAGAGATGTTCCAAAAATGTCTATGATTGAGTAAATAACTTTACAAATGAATGGATTAGATCAAATTGGAAAATGAAAAGATTTGTACAAGTTATACCATTCTCCACCACTTAGCAAAAAATCATTAGGTATGAATATGATAGATACCTACAACATGATTGGTGAAATAACATTGTCAGGTCCCGTAGTGGTGGGTAAAAGTATTATGTAATCTTAATATGCAAAATTCAATTAGATCTTGCCCTTTTCTCGTTGAAAAATTTATATACACCTTTATTTTAATTTCAATTCAGTAGTTAAACAACAAAAATGGTTGTAATTCACAGAACTAAGTTTAAAATAACAGAAAATAACAATTAAGCAGTAAAAGATAAAATTTAGTAGAAAGAAAGTTTTTAAAGTGGTTTAGCTTAAATTTAAACCACAATTCAAGTTTACTTCACTTGATTTTTTTCTCAACTGAAAGACCTCTTTAATTGAAAACAAAAACCTTTCAAGATTGCTAGGCTCCTAAATTGCTAGCTTTTACAACAATACACAAGAAATTAATAGACTTCTTGCTAAGAATTGGGACAGGCTCTTCTAAACCTAAAGAAAAAGACAAGATTAATAAGTTTTTGCTAACCTATACAAGATTTCTAAATTCCTAGAAATCTCAAAAACAAAATAACAATGATAGAAAAGAAGAAGGTAATACAATACTAATGTTTGAGATGGAAATCTCAAACTATCTAATGACCAACAAAATTGGTCTTGATCCAAAAACTTATAAGAGTCTTGGAATTTAGATGAGGTAGAGAGAAAATCATGTTGGTAATTTCTCAAAAAGATTTTGTACTTGAATAGATGAAGAAGTATATGAAAAGTAATGAAAAATCATTTATAAGTGAAAGAAGTTAGGTAGTTACAACTAAAATAACTGCCTGTAACAAAATAACTAATTTTCAGTTGTTGCACCAATTTTAGCATCGATTACAGTCTATTATTAACAACTCATCGATGTGGTAATAGAAGTGTAGCCTATTATACATAGTATTTACATTGATTACTGCATCGAAGTAACTATTTTTCTTGACTTTTGGTTTGAAAATGTTCTTCATCAAATCGATGTTACATCAATGTATGTAGAAAATTTTGAAGATACAAATCGAAGTATGTAATGAAAAATAGTTTTACAAAATCTTATTTTTTTGCAACAATTTTTCTACATCATTGTTTAATTGAAAAGGTTTGGATCAAAGATCAATTAAGCATATTTACAAGAGATCCTATAAAAATTGAAAATAGAAAATAAATCTGAAAAACTAGTCTTGATTCTCTTGTACCATAGTTGTATATCTTTGAAACCTAAAAACAAAAGAAAATAAGTAGTAAAATATGATAAAGATATATCAAATAAAAATGATTAAAAAAATTACTTTTCAACATCAAAATAGAGAAGTGTGGATGACTTAAACTACTAAGTCTAATAATCTCCCCCTTTTTTTATGTTGACAAACAATTTTAGATTGGTTTCAAAGTGAAGAAAAATAATAAGAATAATTTGTAAAAAATTTTATTCTGAAAGAATTTTTCTCAAAATTGTTAAAAGCTCCCCCTATTTGAGTAAAGATAATATTTCATTATAGAATCTAAAATTTATGGACTTTTTGAAAAGTTTAAAAGTTTTGAACTTTTGAAAATTCATATTTCTCCCCTTTTGGCATATCAGAAAGTAATAAAAAGGTACCAAATTTAAAAGCATTAATCATAATTTCACTAATGAATTTCATATTGACTTGAATTAACATGAGATCTAAAACATACATTCAAAAATATCGCAGTAAAGATATTTAAAATATCATAATAAAACAGCAAGATCATAATATTTACAAATATACCAAAATATTCAACAGATATCAAAATATCTAGTAAAAATTAAAATATACATAATAAGATAATTAGCAGAAGAAACAACAAAAAAATAACAATAGGGACAACAGAGTCTATGGGAATAAAATTCAAAAACAAACAAACTACTCAAGAGGGATTTCATTCAATTTTTGCTTTTCAACATCTTCATCTTGCTGTTAAAGTCTCAGCCTGATTTCTTCAACTTGATCATTGAGTAAATTGTGTCTTTTACTCAACTCTTTTTCAATTTTATTAACTTTTTCTTCTAATAATGACATCTGTTCTTCCATTACAATAAACCATGCATCTTTTCTCTTAGTTATCTTATTGGTTTGATTAGTCATGTGTTTGTGCACGCGTTAAATCAGGGCAGATAGTCTATCTTCAACTTTAGTGTTGATTGCTTCTTGTATTAAAGTTTGACCCGAAGGATGGGTGGAGGGAAGTGTTTTATTGGTCCATTTTCTTTGATTGTCTTGTATAAAACTATCTTGTGAAGATGTGAAGTAGTAATCATTGTCATTGCATTTGGGTGTGAAGCCAAAGATTCATTTAAAAGCTTTATTTTTGCTTTTGTGAAAAATAGGGTCAGAATCATTCCATATGGAAGAAATCCAATATCTGTTCTTCTTGAATAGTTACTCAAATATTTCAAAATAAAATAAGAAAAATTGAAATCAATTTGAGTTTTTATAATTCACATAAAAAAATAAGTCATCTTCTATTATCTGTGTAAAATTGGTGACCCTTAGCAGAATAACTTTGCATATAGCATAGTATGGGATCCTATCTTTTAGAGATAGGCCAGTTATAAGCAGTCTCCCACTGCCATCTTTTGAGATGGAGTAGGGAATTAGCATATTAACTATCAGTTTCTTATTGTATTTATTAAAGGATCTCATAGTAAGCTTAGGCATAGAGTTATCCATTTCAAATTCATTTGCAAAAATCTCAGGGTCAATGATAATGTGCTTTCGCATTACATAACAAGATAGTTTGCCATCAACATCTGCTAAGTTGGATTAAAACACTTTTACTAGCCTGGGGTAGGCTATATCTTTGAAATTCAGAAACTTTTTCAACTTAGACTTAGCAAATAATTCAGGTCAATGGGTAGATTTAAATAACTGAACCATTAAAACACTTTAATGGTTCAACCTTTCTATTTTCAAATGCAGGATAGGATTCATACTTGTTTTGGAACATGAAGTACGATTCTTCTTCATCTGATTGAGTAAGTGTGACTGGAGATTTATTTTTGCATTGTGCTAGGAGTTTGACACACTTTGCCATTGTTGATGATACGGTTGAAAGAAAAAGTTTATGATGTTTAGGGTTTTCAGGTTACATTTTAGGTATTTTGATTTTGGTACATTTTAGGAGAAATTGATCAGTGGAAGTAGTGGAGAAAGGTAATTTCAGTGTTTCTATAAAAGATACTTAGTGAAAATCGGTGGGATATTGGAGATTTTTGGGATTGTAGGGAAGACGTACTGAGAGAAAAGACGAACAAGGGTTTTCAGTCACTGTAGCAAATGGGACCGACTTCAATGTTTATATTTATAATAGGATGTTGTGAATCGATGTGGCATTGAAGTAGAAGGTTAAGAGTCACTGATACATCGATTACATTTTAAATTTATTCTTTAGGTATTCATGTGTGCATCGATTTTGCATTGGTGTATGTATGAGTGTTGTTATTCATATTGAAGTTGTAATTGATGTATCCAGTAGTTTTTAGAAAAATAAAAAATTTTCAGCTTTATTGAAACCTTGAAAAATGAGTTGCATCAAAGTATACATTGATGCTTAAGATAAAAATGCTCATGCATCAATTTGCACATCAGTGCATATATATAAAATACACATGCTTAAGATTTAAATAACTCATCAAACAACTAAAAATTAGGTTCAAGAACACATGAATCGATTCAAGAATCGATACAAGAACATTGAATCGACCATCAAATTGATTCAATGAGTTTTCCTATCTTTTGGGAAGTCTCTCAAATCTTTCAAACTTACCATAAGATAACATGAATCGATTCACCACTTGATTGGTTAGTAAAATTAAATAAGTGATTTGCGAATCAATTCAATACTTACGAATCGACTATCGAATCGATTCAATGTTTTTTACTATCTTTCAGTAAGTTTTTTAAATCTTTCAAACTTAACATAAGGTTACTCTAATTGATTCGCTAGTCGATTCGTAAGCAACAATGACCAATGAATCGATTCATGAATCAACTCGTGTAAGATTTTGATGGACATATTCATAGGCAAATCGATTCGGGAATCAATTCAAAGTACTATGCTATATATATCTCGGCCAATCCGAGTTCATTTCACGCACAGTCGGACGCATTTCCTCTCCACCTCCTCTCCTCTAAATCACCCAATCTTCGTCATTTCACCCTTGTTTCCCAAAATTTCTTCCACAAAAACACTCAAAACTCACCCAAAAACATTTCCCACCGATTAATTTCGCCAGAAACTCGCAAAATCTAAAGGTCCCAAATCAACCCCCAAAACCCCAACTACATTTTCCAAGATTTCTCTTCACAAATTGATCAAGATGGCAAAAAGGATAAAGTTGACATAAAAAAGGAAGGACAAATCACCAGTAAGATCAACAGAACAAGAAGATGAAGAATCTCTCTTCCAATCACCATTAGAGTATGCCTCTTATATTTCCTTTGTACATAGGAAAG
>JANHAO010020016.1:0-13018 GCA_026873985.1 Saraca asoca
AGAAAGATCAAGTGGAGTAGACTTGAATTGCAGTTTCAATTCAAGTTAAACCACTTTAAAAGATTGGTCTTCATCTCTTTACTTTTATCTGTAACATTCTAATTTCTGTAATTTTACTTTTATTCTCACTTGCTGCATAAATTGCTATTTCTCATTCTTTTACATAAAAAATTCAATAAATTTAAGTTTGATATTGGTGTATACTAATCTCTAACGAGATAAGGGCAAGATCCATTCTCTTTTTGTAATCTTTAACTATTTTAATTAGGACTGACAATTATGTCATGTTGAAAGATGAGATTGAGGCATTGATATGAAGATGACACCTTTCCAAATACAAGAATTTCCCAGAGAGAGAAGATAACCGAGAAAAAGAAAATGTAAGGGAAAACAATCACTCACTACAGCTTGGTTGAATAGATAAAAAGTAAAAAAGAGGATGAGTTTCCAATTCTAAAGGAAAGCAATCACTCATTGTAGCCTGGTTGAACAAATAAAAAGTAAAAAGAGGATGAGTTTCTAGTTCTAAGGACGATCGAAACAATTGCAGTAGGTTTTGCCACAGGAAGAGCCTCCAAAAATCCTAAGAAAAGGTATCTCTAACTTGTGATGACTGTCGAGGGGAAGAAGCAGAGAGAACACTACGAGCCTATCTACTTTACGAAAAGAGATTTTGGTGATATTGATCGAGATTATGATGACCTAATGGTAATCTTGATGCTGATTTACAATTTCATAGTCAAGTAAATACTTGTCAAGGGAAGTTCCATTGACATTCTATATTTACATGTTATTGATGATCCTAACATTTTGAAGAGTATGCATAAACCTTATAAAGGTGTTTTGATTAGTTTTACTAGATGATAGGTACATGCTAATGGAATAGTTACTCTAAGGGAGACCTTGGGCATTCAGCCATTGACAAAGAGCCTTGATGTGAACTTCCTAATTGTGGCCACATAAAATAGTGCCTATAATGCAATTCTCAGTTGACCATCTTTAAATCAAGTAGGAGCCAATGTCTCCACATTATTAATGAAATTCCCTACTATAGAGGGAGTAGGATAAAGCCAAGCTAATCAATAAGTGGCTTGCAGGTGTTACATGGTTAGCTTGGAAAAAAGCAAAGAGAGTACAAGTGGAATAAAATAAGTGGTCATCAATCTACCTAGTAATGAGTACCAATTAATAGACTTGGCCTTGGTTGATGTTAAGAAAGACAATATGCTCGACTAGGACCAGGGAAAAAGTCTATATCTTTGGGGAAAATAATGAGAGAATAATAACATTCGAAGCAAATCTCTTGACAGATGATAAGACTCAATTGATTGAGTTATTTAGAGAATACATTGAGATTTTTGCTTGGGTACCCATTAATATGCCAAGGATCGATCCGAGCATAGCATGTTACAAGTTGTTGATTGACCCTAACCTAAAACCTGTGTAATAGAAAAAGAGGAACCATGGAGTTGAACAATATAATATTATAAAGGAAGAAATAGGAAAGCTAGTGAAGGTTGGTTTCATTTGTGAAGTCTCACATAGAACATGGTTGGAAAATATGGTCCTTGTTAAAAAGGCTAAAGGAGGGTGGAGAATATGTGTCAACTTTATGGATCTTAACAAGGCATATATGAAAAACTCTTATCCATTGCTAAACATTGACCAACTAGTTGACAGTGCGTCCAGGTTTGAGGTTTTAAGTTTAGAAGATGTGTTCATTGGATATAATCAACCGAGAATGCACCCCAAGGATGAAAATAAGACTACATTCATAACTTATCAAGGGTATACTACTACATGGTAATGCCATTCAACCTCAAGACTGTAAGAGTAACCTACCAAAGAAAGATGACAAGGACTTTAAGAGTAGATAAAGAGAAATAGGGAAGTATATGTTGATGACATGCTTATCAAATCAAAAAGTATGAGCCATCATTGGGTAGGCTTAGAAAAGACTTTTAACATCCTAAGGTAAAATTAAATAAGGCTAAATCCTAAGAAATTTGCATTTAGGGTAAGAACAGGAAAATATCTTGGCTTTATGCTTACCAAGCAGGGGATATAGGCAAATCCCTCTAAGTGCTAAGAGATTATCAACATGAAAAGCTTGTCAAACATCAAGGAAGTTTGGGTGTTGAATAATAAGATCACTACCTTTACTCACTTCATGTCCAGGTATGGTCTCATAATAGTGATTGTATCTGACAACAGAAAATAGTTTGCTAGTGATAACTTTAAAGACTTTTGCCAAAGGTAAATTTGATCAACCTAACACTAATGTCAATTAAGTGAATATCTTACTTATTCTTGATAATAAAGGTTGGGGATCAAATAAAAATTCACATTCACCAAACAACCCAAACCAATGGGCAGGCTAAGTTGGTAAATCGATTTATCTTGGAAAGGTTAAAGAATAGGCGAGAAAATCCTAAAGGAAAATGGGTGGAAGAGCTACCAAGCATCCTATGGTCCTACAAAACCACTCTATACTTGGCTACAAGAGAAACCTCGTTTATGCTTACTTATGGGTGTGAAGCTATGCTATTAATTGAATTAGGGAAGTATTTTGATCGAAAAAAAACATTATAAGCAAGAAGAAAATGAGAAAAGAAGAAGAAAAGAGCTAGATACACTAATGGAAATTAAAGACAATGCTCACCTCTGTAACAAGCAGTACAAAGGAAAAATACCTAAAATTGCTAACAAGAAGGTCAAGAAAAAGGAGTTCACAAAGGGGATGTTAGTCCTTTATTGAGCAGACAAACCACAAAAGACCCAAATGAAAAGAAAGCTAGTAGCACCATGGGAAGGTCATTATAGGGTGGAAGATGATATGTCGAATGATGCATATTGCCTTGAGATAATCAAGATAAAGCCTATTTCATGCACTTGCAACGTAAGACACCTTAAGGCTTACTATATGCAAATATGAAAACTAGTCGATCGGCAAAATATGTAAATAAATAGTTGAAATAGGAAGTGAAAATGAGGATTCCTTACCATTCGACTTGTTATACCTTATTATTAAAACCTAAGTGGCCTTTTGGTACGTAAAACTCAAGTAGTTCTCTTGTTATTAAATCAAAACTCGAGTAGTCCCTCAACACTTAAAGACCAAATAATCCTTCAACAAGCTTTTTAATATGACAAGAACTAAACAATTGCTTGAGAATTAAGCAAAAGCACTTACCAAAGTAGTTAGCATAAAAAATCATTTCAACTGTTGGATAACCTATGGGAGGTTGAGATGATCGATTCATCCAACTACTCTAAAAGGTGCCCAATCAGCATCATGAAAACCAAACTGTATAGATCATAAATTGGATATGGAAAATAGAATAGCATGACATTAGCCCAATTGGAGATTGAACGATGAAAAATTGAAGTCATACAAATTATTGACTTAATAGACGTCAAACAATGAAAGGTTGTAATCGTAAGTAAAACACTGACCTATTAAAGGTCATATAATGAAGAAATGAAATTTCATAAATGTTAACCCATTAAAAGTTGAGCAACATAACGTGAAAAGTGCAGATTTCATACAAAGTGGCCCATTAGATGCCATAATGTAAAAACCAGTGTAAAAATGAATAGATTACCACATGCGGAAAGAAACATCCATAAAACATCCAAAAGATCATAAGGCAATTGAAATCATCCCAAGATGCAAAATAAAAAGTATAAAAAATGTAAAAACATTTAAGAAAAAGTACAAGCGATTAAATAAGGCCAAGCTCTTTCACTATGGCTGCAAGAGACTTATCCTTATTGGTCTTTGGGTAGTTGACCAATAAGTTGGAGTTAAAGTACTTCACTTGCTTGATGGCTTGGTCGATCCTTGATTAGTACATGGGATAAGAAAGAAATTCTACCTTATTCGCTACTTTTCCATTTCCTTCTCCTTGAATGTAAAAGCCTCATTATCTTCCTCGTGGCCCTTTTGCTCAGCCTTGAGTTCTTAGTCCCTTTGAAGAAGTAAATTAGCTGACTTCTCTTTCTCAACTCTTATCGTATCCTTCTCCTTGACCAATTCAAAGATGTGATTAGTTAGATCTTAAATGCTCTTATTCTGATCAACCAGCTCCATAAATTTAGCCTTCAGCATTTTCTTTAAACCTTTTTAGGCACTCAAGTCACCTTTGGAGTGCTTTTTCTCCATCTATACCAAGGTAAGAATAACAGAAAGAGTAAAAGCAATCAACTAAATAATCTGGGCAGTGGAGGATTTGATAAGCCTAATAGACCATGGTCACTCATAAATGTCTCATTCCACTCCAAATTGGTCAAAGTTAATAGTTGACCTTGCTAGAAGGAGGTATAGTCCATATTTTATACCATAGATGGTCTGTGGGTTCAAAATCAAAATATGCTCCTTCTAGTATGTTGATCAGTTGAATTTATGACCGAGGCCCTAGCTTGATCTTCTTTGCTATAGGGATAGAAACATTAGAGGCAAAACTCATTGCTTTGACTTTAAAGGAGTTACTTAACCCGTAGAGATGTTTGTAGGATGATAAAGCCTTCAAACAATTGGGGGAGCTCTTAGAATGCCTTAAGGACATCTGGCCACTTGTTACCTCTGAACTAGACTTTAGAGTAGCAATATTTTGAACTATTAGGGAAGCAATTGGCTTTTGCATGGATTTCCTTAAAATGTTGGGGGTTCATCTTTAAGTAGTGAACTTCAATGATCTTGTTGTTAAGCCAAGAGTCTAAAAAGAGAAAAGCACAAGTCAATATATAAAAATGAGAACAAAGCTAAAATGAGATGCAAGAAAAGAATGTACAAAGAATAGATTGGGCATCAAACAACCACAATGCCAAAAAAAAGAGCAATAAGATTTTGGTTATCATTGGAAAATTCTTTGAAAAGGCAATTTTATGGTTGCTTAGCTGGAATAGTCCACTTTACTTAATAGAGTTTATTGCCATTGTGAAAGAAGAAGGGGAGAAACCCCTTAAGTATGCAAACCTTGAACAAAGAATTCTTCTAAGTTTGAATGTTGGTAAATATGTTCTCAAAGATGACACTATTTGATATTTGGGTAAAGTGAACCTAACCTCTAGGTTTCTGCTGGGAATAGGTGAAAAATAATAATAATAAAAAGATTTACACTAAGGGTGTAGCATAATTTGGTGTACAACACCTCAAAACAAATAAGGAAAACCTAAGCATTCTAAGTAGGTTGGGATAGATAAACATTGAGAGCATGAAGAATATCCTCTAGGAATGTGGTGAAGGGCATAGAAACATATAGTTAATCGACAACATCCTTATAGAACATAATAAAAAAAGTTATGTCATAACTATATGAATGATCGTCTACCTCTATAGGCTTGAATGAAATCCCTTTGATAGACTCTTTAATAATGTGGATCTCCTTTAATCTCCTTATGACTACTGGATCTCATCGTTTAGGAGAAGCAAGAACCAGCTTTGCCTTGATGGATCTATTTTACATCATTCAAACCAGTGTCGATTAAATGAGCTTGTTCAACCCCTTTGCTATCTTGAGAACGATTGGCTATAATAGCAAGAAGCAGTTGAGCAAATTAAAAAGCAATGTTTTCAAAAGATTACTCCTGAAGACTTGAGGATGATGATGAGTCAAATTCAGATGATGAATCGATATAGTGACTCAACCTTCTAGACATGAAAATAAAAAGTTGAAAGTTGAAGGTCCCACCTTTAAAAGTAAGCAAAGGTAAAAAGATTAGGTTTAGTGATGAGAGAAAAAAATGATAGCAAAGCTAAGGGACAAGAATGATGGTTCACAGAAAGAAAGATGAAAATAGAAAAACCAAAAGCCTAAGATCTTTCTTTAAGCAAGGCAAGAATGTGAAAATCAAGCAAAAAATCAAAAACACCAAAAACTTATAAAAAACAGCAGGTACTAGCAAAAAATCAATAGTAAAAAATGAAAAAAATGCAAGATAAAGAGATCACAAATACAAGTTTTGCACAAGAAAGTAGTAAAAATAAAGGCAAATGAAAAAGCAAAGTGAAAATAAAAGGAAAAGACCATACTTGAAAAAGAAAGCCTTACGAGAAAGTGCCAAAATGTTGTTAGAGTTATAAAAGAAGGATGCAAAGCATAGTGCAAAATGACACTAGAGTCAAAAAATATATTTTGAAAAATCATTTTGCTATTTAAAAAGGAATGCATGACTAATCTAATGACTACGATGCGAAAGGATGAATAACTTAGATTGTGATCTACATCATGAAATAACGTCATGGTTAATGATCTGTTTCAAAAATACAAGCATAATGATTAGTGCCTCCAGTCAATCATTTATTAGCTGGCATCAAAAGATGAGAAGTCTCTTTAGGTCAAATAAACATATTAAGGTGTGGGAAGGCAAATGACATAATCCAAAATGAACTCATAGGCTGTGGCTAGTCGGTTAGCCCAATGGACTAGCCGAGTAGACCAAATCCAAACATGCCATTTAAAGTGGGATCAAAGTCAAACGAGTGGCCTATAACACCACAAACAAAGCCCAAGTCCTCATAAATGGAACATATCACACAATAACATTGGCCTAGGGCTAAGTGAAGCCACAATCAAATAGCAAGAACCCCTAGTTGAAAAACTTACCCCACAATTCGACTACTCAGCTTATAAAAAACAAAACAACTCTTCGATAGCCTCATATTAGTAGTACATTCAAGGGCATGCACGAATTGCATGACAACGCCATCAATCGCAAGGCGAGAATTTCGCTCACACCAATAATATGTCATGAACACGTGGATGCTTCCTATTTATTCAAAAGCATACCAAATGACATGCTCAACGCTTATATAAACCCTCAGATATATTTGTTATGTAATTCATTCACACTACACATACTGAAACTCTTCTTCTAGAACTGACTTAAGTATTGGAGTATGCTCAGTGAGCCACTTTCATCATGTACTACTGACCTTGTTCCCTATGCAAATCACTTCTTTGTAGTCTCATGAATACCATGGATAAAGTTTAAGTCCTCAGAAGTGGAACAAATCATGTGGGAAAGTTGGCCTAAGGCTATACGGAGCCGTGGTAAAAAAGCAAAGGCCCCTGGATAATTAACTTAGCCTAGGATTGGATAATAAGCTCATCACGAACAAGATAACCTTTCAATAGCCTTATACTAGTCAATATACTTAAAGACATGCATGAATGACATGACTAAGCCATCAATTGCAAGGCGAAAATCTTGCTCATGCTAATAATATGTCATGAACATGTGGATGCTCCCCATTCATCCATAAGCATACCAAATGGCATGCTCGGTGTCCAAACCCCTATGTATCTCTTTTACACAATTCATTCACATTATATGTACCAAAACTCTACTTCTTGAGCTAACTTGAATGTCAGAGTGTGCTTAGTGGATCACTTCAATCATGTATTATTGACCTTTTTCCTTGTATAGACCATTTTGTCATAGTGTCGTATACACCATGGCCAAAGCCCAAGTCCTCAAAAGTGGAACAGATCATACGGGAATGCTAACCTAAGGCTACACGGAGCCACAATTAGATAGCAAGGGCCCCTGGTCAATTGACTTAGCCCACAATTTAGCTAGTAAGCTTATAAAAGACAAGACAACCCTTTAATAGGCTTATACCAATCAGTACACTCAAGGGCATGCATGAATGGCATGACTACATCAGCAACTGTAAGGTGAGAATCTCTCTCATGCCAATAATATGTCATGAAGACATGGATGCTCCTTATTCATCCAGAAACATACCAAATAGCATGTTTCATGCCTATTTAAACCCTCATATATCTCTCTTATGCAATTCATTCACACTACATATTTTGAAACTTTGCTTCTGGAGCTGACTTCTGCTTTGGAGTGTGCTCAATAGACCACTTCTGTCATATACTATTGACCTTGTTCCATATACTGATCATTTTGTCACTATACACTACCTACCATTATTAATAGGTTCTCGCAGAAAAGTTTCAAGATTCATCTTTCGATATGAATTTTGGTGTGCATTAAGATGCTTTGTGAGAAGTCTATAATTTTTTATATTTTTGTTGTAATTTTGTATAAAAATTCTAATAAAGAATAAAAAATTTGTGTTAAAACATTAATCAATAGGGTTGAAATTTTTTTCATACTTTTTGTATAGATATTTTGTACAAAACTTATATAGGAAGATTTCTTATAAAAATTACAAAAAAATATAATTGATATATTTGTAGTATGTTTTGCTTTTATTTCATCCACATGTAGTTTAAATTTCAAAATTAACTTACTTGTGATTTGTTCATTAACATTCTCTTCATCTAAAATAACTTTTCATAAAAAAAATAATGAAATTTGTACTTTTTCATCATATAATCTTTCTTTTTTTTCCTTTTAAAACTATAAAATTAAACCAAACAAAGATTACGTTAAATATGTTTTATGGCCAAACTGTTTGATCCATGAAGTGATGTTTTGGGACAAATCTAAAATTTTAAAATGTGCTACTAAATCTAACATTTATACAATTTCAATTTTTTTTATTTTGTGATTTTAATGGGTAAGCAAAAATCATATGATAAAAGCATGTGAATTTTGTTTGTTTTTTACGAAAAAAATAGTTAAGGTGAATAAAGTATTAAAAAAGAAAATCACAAATTGACCAATTTTAACATTTTAAATCATAAATAGATAAAATAAATGTGTTACACCTCATATGTAGATAAATTATATTTTTTCTAAAAATTATAAGACTAAGTATATATGAAATATAAAAAAAAGAAGAGTAAATTACTTTGACCTCTCCTATAGTTTGCCTAAATTACATAGATCTCTCCTACACTTTTAAAATATACACATTACTCCTTTTTGATGAAACTATTAGAAATATATCCTGAATATTCTTTACTTTTATTTTTATTTTTATTTTATTAATTGTAAATTACAAAATGACAAAATTGTCATTTTTATTTATACAATTTTGACCAAAAAATTTTCATTTTATAGTTGATCTTTGCTTTAGCCCTTAATGTGATATGCTCCTTCGATTTTTGTTATTATGCTCTATTGCTTCAATTTACTTCATCGTGCCTTAACCCTTGGAGCATTGAACCATGTCCTTAAGTTACAATTTATTTTTAGGTTTTATTTGTTCTTCATTTTGCTTCATAGTTAGGTTTGATTAGGATTCCTTCATAATTATTTGTTCTTCATTTTGCTCGTTCGTCTTACCTCTAATTTAGGGATTAGATTAGTTTGGTGTGGTATATTTGCATATAATTTACAAGTTAATTTGGTATCTGACATTTAAATTTGTCCCTCGCAATTATGTTTGATCAAGGTTTTATATGTATTTTTCAATGTGTTATTTTCCAATACAGTTGGTGTTGACGGTGAAATCTGGTTCTACCAAATTTCTATCAATTGGGATCAGTTCTTGAACCTCAAATTGCTTTCCAGTTAACAAAATGAGAGATGAAGAAGATAATGAAGATGGTGAAGAGGAAGAATGGTAATGGCATGCAATATTTTTAACGTGGTTCGACTAAAATCAGATAGCACTAGTTCCTACGTCCATGGTAACTTTTATTAATCTGAAGGAAATTTTTATAGAGTTTCAGTATAACTCTTTCAGCTTAGCTTACAAGGATCCTCCTCCTCCTATTTATAGAGGCTGGGAGGTTACAAATATAATTTTGCATGTTGTAAATAAGTTACATTAAATATTAAATATATAAGACAATATAAACTCCTGCAAATCAGCTTCTGTATGTCACTTTCTGCGGATGGGTCCCTTGTCTATGAACTGATATAAGCTTGTCTGGTGTTCTGTCTCGTTGAACCTTTTGGCTGGACAATGTGCCTCACCTCGTGAGCCAAGACCTTTGGCTCAAAGTCATTGCTAACCTTTGTTCGGAGAGATCGGGTTTGCTTATAGTGAAGCGAGCTTGCACAGGGTCAGTTATCGAGTATGTGAGTTGGGACTTAGCGTCCTTAGCCTTAGTGAGCTGGACTTCTTCTGCTTGGACTTAGCTTCCACTGAGCCTTTATTGGTCTGCTTCACGAAATCAGATTTTACCCATAACAGTTGGTGGCTAACATTTGGAGTATGCAAGTATTCATATTTTCTTTACCTATTTCCCTATATTTTCCAATGCAATTGCTATCTGACATGTGGAGTTTGCAAATATCATATTTTTTTTATCCAATGTAGTTGGTGCTTCTGCTTCTACCAGAATGGATGATTTTTACTCCTTATACATTTGATTTATGGACAACTAGCACATTATACATGGTGTGGACCCTGATAGGTACAATTATTTGGATTTGGTTGATGACTTAGATAAACTTGTGTTATGTGAGATTCTACCTAGAGTTAGTTGCTCTTATTGTATTAGGTCTCTTATTCCAACTACCAACAGTCAATATCTGGTAATTAAGACCAATAATGATGTGTTGAATATGTTTGCTATATGTGCTAGTAGTAATGTTGTTTATCTTGACATTTCTGATGTGGTCATGATTATTCTTATCTCACGATCTATGGTTTCAAATGTTGATAATGTGCTTCTGTCTAAAACCTAAACCCACACAAACCAATAATAGACCCAAAGCTAACCTAAGCTAAGCCCATAAACCTAAACCTGCACTTTTATGCCATAAGCCCAAAATGACCTACCCCAATTTGACCCCTAGATGACAACAATAATGATAGTAATGATGAACCGGATAGTGAAGATATTGAGTTATAGTATGATGATGCTTATACAGAGGCAAGGGAGGGTGGCCCCTTTTACATAGACTTAGACAATGAAGATATATAGTACAAGGGGTTAAAATATATGTAAAATATCTCATATAGCAGTAAATGAAAAGAAAAAAGTGATGGAAATGTGTCAAGTGCTAGTAGTGAAGAACCAACAATTGTGTTGGATGGTGACTTTATTTCTGCTAGTGGGAGTAAAGATGAAGAAGAAGTTGTTAATCTCAATAAAAATATTAAAGGAAAAATGTTTACCTACCAAGAGAATGGAAGAGTTCATCTTAAAGAGAACCTGATTTTTGGTGATGTGAATGTATTTAGGAAGGTGCTTCAAGACTTTATCATATAAGAGAATTCTGATGTGATAAAAAAAAAGAAACAAAAAGCAAGGGTTATCGTGGTATGTGTAGGGGAAAGTTATTCATGGAGAATACATGCCTCTTCATTGCTTGATGGGGTAAAATAAATGATAAAGTCATATAGGGGGAACATACATGTATCAAGAGCAATCAGAGGATTAATGCCACATCCACTTGGATGGCTGAAAATCTAGAGAGTTCCTTGAAGGCTGACCCTCACATAAGCTATAAGCTTATGTATACCAAGTTGAACAACAAGTATAGAATCCAACCACACCAAATACAGTTGTATAGAGCAAGGAAGAAGGCAATAAAGGAAGTTAAGGGAAAGCATGTTGAGGGTTTCAAAAAGATTCCTAACTATGGAAGAAAGTTATTGGACCACAATCCTGACGATGTGATGAAAGTTGACTACCACTTTAAAATAGACCTTGGTAAACCTCCAACATTTAAGAGGCTTTTTGTTTGTCTAGATGCATGCAAGCAAGGTTTCTAAAAGGGTGTAGACCTTTCATTGGATTGGATAAGTGCCACTTAAAAGGACATTTTAGAGGGGTTTTAGTAGCAATCGTATTAATAGATGCAAATAATGGACTATTCCTAATTGTATTCATGGTGGCTAAGAATGAGAGTAAAGATTCTTGGAGATACTTTGTAGATTGTTTATACGAAGTTATAGGACTTGGTAAAGAAGATAACCTATTCACATTTATAAATGATAGACAAAAGGTACATAAACTAACTTTTCTATTTAAATTAACATAAATTGTAGACTGTTTCTATGATTCCTAGTATAAATTTTTCTGACCATTCACCTTTAAGGGTTACTTAGTGTTGTGCAGAAATTTTAGCCAAATGCTTGGCACAGACATTACTTAAAGCATCTGCTACACAATTTCAAGGCAAAATACCCATTTGTTATACTAAAAGATTATTTTTGGATGGCAGTGATAGCTCCCAACCCATTCATGTTCAAGAAAGCCATAGAAAAAATTCTAGAAAATTGATGATGGTGCATACGAAAGACTAAATCACATTCCAGTTAAAAGATAGAGTAAGCATGCTTTTGATCCTCATACAAAAAGTCTTCACATCACTAACAATGTATATAAGTCTTTCAATTCATGGATCAACAAACTTAGACACAGACCCATAATAAGCTTGGTAGATGGTTCAAGATGCAAAATCATGAAGAGTTTTCATAAGAAATATGTATAAGGATGCATATGGAGTTACAAAGTGCACAAGAAAGTTATAAATGAGCTTAATGAAAAATTAAAGGATTATGCTTATTGTAAGGTTTTGGTAACCACAATAAACCAATTTGAGGTTAGAGATGCATTCATAAGACTTGTGATGCATCTGGATGAGAAAAAGTGTAGTTATAATGCATAAGAAATAAGTGGCTACCTTGCAAGCATGCTGCAACCTACATTCTGCATAACTATGGGAACATACAAGACTAATGTCATCAGTTCTACTATGCACAAATGTACCAATAGACATATTCACATATTGCCACCCATTTACTTGACCCTAACACACTAAAGGAAGTTAAGGTGTAGCCAGCCCATTGACAAGGCTTGCTAGTTGACTAAAAATGCAAGAAAAGGTAGAAGGATGAAGGGTTAGCCTCATCAAAGGTAAAGAGATTGATCGGTTCTCGAGGCCAATCAGGATTAGAAATTTATAAATCGAGCTACCTAAACTACTTGTATATAGGCAATACCGGGTCGAGCCCTTTGATTATTTGATGGATGATATCAATCAAATTAGGAGCTGGCAATAAGGGGGGTTAGCAGAAACTAAACTAACAACTATATTAACAGAAACGAAAATAACAATAAACAAGCAACTAGCCCAAGGGAATCAACTTGAGATTAATGTATCCTTGATCACTAAATATTCATCCAATTGT
>JANHAO010020017.1:0-13010 GCA_026873985.1 Saraca asoca
CACATTAGTGCAAAAATCATTAAATAATAAAATAAGTTCGCATGGGAGCCACGAAGTTAATGAGTGAGTGATCTCGTGCTCGGGCTGATCTCGTGGCCAAATAAATAAGTGCGCATGAGAGCTGTGACTTAATCGAGTTCGTATGAGAGCTACGAATTTGACAAGTGAGTGATTTCATGCTTGGGCCGATCTCGTGGCCAAATAAATAAGTGCACATGAGAGCTACAACTTAATTGAGTTTGCATAAAAACTGCGAATTTGACAAGTGAGTAATCTTATACTCGGGCCAATGTCATGGCCAAATAAATAAGTGCGCATGAGAGCTGCGACCTAATTGAGTTCACATGAGAGCTGTGAATTTGACAAGTGAGCGATCTTGTGCTCAGGCCGATCTCGTGGCCAAATAAATAAGTCCGTATGAGAGTTGCAACTTAATTGAGTTCGCATGAGAGCTGCAAATTTGACAAGTAAGCGATCTCATACTCAGGCCGATCTCGTGGCTACATAAAAGGAATGACTAATCTTGTGGTCGGGGCGATCTTGTGCCAAATAAAAGAGGTGACAGATCTTGTGATCGAGGCAATTTTGTGCTCAAATAAAAGGGTGCCAGTCAGGCAAATCACCTATTAGAAGAAAACTTCATGTCAGTAGTTGTATTCAAAATGTTTATACAATTTATAAATAAGTACAAAAGTTTAAAAGATCGTCTTGATAGTAGGAGACTGCTCTTGCTCGGCATCCCGTTTGGATGATCCATGCTGTTGCCTGGAGGACTGTACAAAATAGTCATGCAAACGACCTCTTTTGATGAGATCCTCGATAGCATCTCTAACGCCCAACACTTTGAAGTGACGTGCCCGAACTCATTGTGATATGAGCAGAATTTTCCCCAGTTAAGTCTGGACTTATCGGGAGTCTTCAAGGGTGGAGGCTTTTCGAAGTTCTCCTTGTCCCTTTCTAATGCAAAGATCTTGTCTTGAGTGTCTGTCAAGATGCTATAGGCGCTGTGGTAAGCTTGGAATAGGGTTCGCTCATCTTTGCTCTTCTTGGCGAGCTGATGATCAGAATCATCGTTCTCATTCCTATGATAACCTCTTCTCTTGTTTTGAGTCGAGCTATTCTACTCAGACTTCTGTGGGCCAAAGGTTTCATCCCATCTGATCTGCTTTGCTGCCTGCTCATAGAACTCGCCCAAGTTATCAACCAGGGACTTGTACAGACTTTTGAAGAGTTTATCATCTCAACGTAGCCTTGCTGAAATAGCGGTTAGGATGGCCTCATCCGAGGGCTTTTCCATATTGTAGACTTCATGCCTGAAGCGAGCAATATAATCTTTCAGTGTTTCGTGCTTGCCCTGGAAGATTGTAGTGAGATGACATGGAGGCACGAGCTGCTTCTTCAATACTCGATACTAGTCAACAAACTTTTTCTGACACTCCTTCCAATTGCTTATGCTACGAGTTGGGAGGCTCCTGAACCATATTCGAGGGACTTCACCTAAAGTAGCGGGGAAGACGCGACACCTGATCAAGGGGTTACAGGCTTGTAAATCCATCTGGATGTTGAACAAGTCCAGATGGTTATGTGGGTCACTATTTTCGTCATACAGCGGGATGGTTGGAACTTTAAGCTTGCACGGAAGGGACTCTTCCATGATCTCCCTGGAGAAGGGAGTGCATTCCCTAAAGCGATTTTGGTTATTTCCAGCCTGTGGGTGCCTTTCCAAATGCTTGACTCTTTGAAGGAGGTCTTCCACCAAAACATCCAAGCCCCCCGGTCCTTGACTAGAGACTTGGTGGCTCGGTCCGTCGTTCTGGCTATGTAAATGGCGGACCGGAATCTGCTCTCGATTAATACCACCAGAATGCTCAACTCTGGGAGCAGCAGTCTCAACCCGTACTCGCACATCCTAAGCTCGGGTCTGCACTAACATCACGATCGTTTTGGCCAACTCTCCCATCATGTGGTCAAGTTTTTCCTGGCGATGGAGCCAGACTTGTGCTTCATCTACACCATTGGCAGTAGGAACTGGTTGCGCTGAGCTGGCATGACGAGGGCAGTGGACGAATCTGTCATCGAGACATGTCCGTCTAGAGTATGGCGCTGCACATTGGAGGCTCTAGTGACTCTTCCCTTGGCCATTGCAGCAAGAAAAGAACCAGAATAGGTAAGATCCCCATAGACGGTGTCAAAAATGTTGACGTCGGATTTTGGTAGTAATCCAAACTCTGGCCAACGGGAGGATTCTTCAAGATCTCTGACCTTTTTCTGGTTTGAATACAATAAGACACCAAAATAAACAGAGAAGGAGACACAGGGTTTAACGTGGTTCAATCAAATCCGGTTGTCACCAAACCCTACGTCCACGATAACATTTTATTGAGATGGTATTTTTACAATGTTACAATATTTGATCTCTGTTTTAGCATAGTTTCGGCATGGAAAGGATGTCCTCCTTGTAGAGGGGCTCCTTCCTCATATTTATAGAGAAAATGAGGTTACAATAATAATTACATATGCAGTAAACAAGTTACATCAATATTTAATGTGCAAGACAATATGCACATATTTAATCTCTTTTTTCGGCTGTTGCAAGATATTTCTACAAATGGGCCCCACTTATCCGTTGGAACAAGATATGACTTAGTCCTCTGTCTGACGAGCCTTCAGGTTGTAGGTTATGCTTTGTTAACCAGGTCATGTGCCGGACCCTAGGAATAGGGAGATCGAGCTCGCTTCTTCGTGCACGAGCTCGGCCTGATGAGGTCATTTCACTATGCGACCTGATGGTGGAATGATTCTGGGTGTGCTTCGAGCTGGTCCTCTTGTTGGGCTCGGACTTCTCGCGAGCTCTTTTGGATCGAACTAATTTTCACATACAACAAATATTAATATATGGGTGGGGATCAATTTGGCATAAAAATTTAGACATTTACACTCATTAATAACTTTTTGTAGAATATAATTTTTTTTATCCAATCATTTATTTACAAGTAATTATCATATTCATCTTCTATATAAAATTTGAAAATTTTTGAATAATAATAAATATATAATTATATAATTGAAATTTACTTATATTTTAAAAATATATTTTACATTAATTTTAAAAATTATTAATAGAATATTAGTTAATTTTGAGTCGATATAAAATTATGTAAGTATCTATATGATAAATATATTAAAGCAATAAAAGGATTTTTAAAAACTTTATTTTATAAAAAGTTAACAATGATATAAATATATATTTTTCTATTGATATTGATGTCATTTCATCCTTACGTCATTTGATATTTGAAAATTTTTAAGAAGACTTTGGTTTAGTGTTGCTTGTTTAAGCTTAAAAGAATAGAATCCAATCCAATCCATCCAATATATATAATATTTGACAGTTTAGTGTTTACTCTCATTTTTCTTTTCTTTGTCCAAAATGTCAAAAGTATACTTTGCTCATAAATGAAAAAATATAGCACTTCAAACTCATAACTATATTATTGAGCAACTTATCCTATATATTCTTGATGGGATTATACGATTTAAAGAGAGTTTATTTTCGGATTGGTTTGTGTTTGTTTAAAAGCGTTGAAAAGTCAGTCAGTTTTTTATTATAAAAAAAAAAGGGCATATTTTCATCTAATTTGCTGTTTGAGTATTTCTTTTTCTTATTTATTTTTCTGGCTGTGTAATTTATTATGATTGCGTCCAGAAAAGCTGATCGCCAAATGATGGTGACATATAATAATGAATCCTCACCGTTATATTCCAGAACTTTGAATTGCTATTCTCTATCAAACAAGAAAAACAAAAATCTAGAGCCAATTGGTTTTCTACCCAAAGGAATATATAGGTCGGAGGGCCTTCAACACAATATCCTTGAAATTCTAAAATACTTAGCCACAATTAAATTTAAAATCCACACTGCTTCTGTTCCTACTACTCAAAATTACCAATTAAATTGCAAATTTCTATGTATCACATATAATATAATATATATATATATATATATATATTTATATATATATGATTTTGGAAGTTATATGAAATTTGTATACATTCCAAAGTATTAATATAAAATCAATTAATAAATTAAATTCTTTCAAGTGAATAATAAGCAAGATTGAATAATAAATATATACCAGGTCTTGCAGACCATCAAGCAGACAGGATTTGATCCATTCCTTAAGTCTTGAGGTTGAATTCTATCAGGTCTTGATGGAAAGTTGTGAATCCAAACCAGATTGCTCGGGCGAAGTTACACTGCACATAAAGATGAATATCTAATTCTAGGGCTTGATGACATAGGTCACATATCTCTGGCACTTGAATATTTCTCTGCAAAAAAAAATTGTGCAGATGGATGGATTCTGTGGCAGAGCTTCCATATGAAAACCATCATTCTTCTAAGGATGGGAAGTTTCCAGATCTCTCTACAGGAAAAATGATCAAAAGACTACAAACTTGAAGATGCACAAGAAATCAGTGACCGGTAGCCTTCGTGGACAAAATAAAAGTCATTAACTGATAACTGATCCTGTCTAGATATCCAGTCTTTCATTTCCATATGGGATTTTTGAAACATCAAGACTAAACAAACAGTGAATAAGGTCATAGCAGATACCTTCATACCTTGGTTCCTTTTCTTTCATATAATGCAACTTTAATTACCATGGCCATCTTTTAAATTTTATTGTGGTTAATTAGTGCAATGGACAGTAAGCTCTAGACTCTCGGGCTTGACTCTAGTTAATTATTGCTATCTATGCCTTGTGGTCCTTATAAGTCTTTGGCCTTTGTGACTATTCTTTCACTGCATTTGTTACCCTTTTATGTTTCAATATAATCATGCTTATGTGGTATCTTATACCTCTCAATGGCGGAGGGAGATAACAAAAAGTAGGTTCAAATGACCCCACAAAACTTTAAAAAAAACATGTATCATATGTGGCAGATACTAGATATTAAATGCCATGCAAAAAATTTGACCCACTGCCCCAAAGATTTCTCCAATACCATTCCATCCTTTCAATGAGCAAAAATTTTTTCGTTTGGCAGAACTTCATCCGTCTGAACTTTCAGTTTTTGATCTTCTAAGTTTTTATAATCAACCTGAGAACTACATTGTTGATATGTGAAGAGATGAGTGATTTTGTAGCAAGCTTGAGTAATCATCCATCTGAACTTCCAGTCTTTGATCTTCTAAACCTCTTGTTGCATGTTATGTAGGGAAACGGGGGTGAGGAGTTGTCAACAGAACTGTCATGTGCTCTTCAACGCTGTCTTTTGGGTGGTAAAAGTGAAGCAGGTCCTTCTCCATCTTAGTGTAAAAGTTATAGCCATTGCTTGAAAAGTTAGCAGTGTAAAAGTTGTGAATTAAGGTTTCTATTCGTTGAAGCAATTGTTGAGTGTGATGGACCTGATACAGGATCAGTGGACTAAAATAACAGGCCTTAAAAATAATTGACAAAGAATTTAACGTGGCTTTGCTTACCTAGATCAACGGGTGAGGTCAGTAAACGAAAGTTACTATGCAAACAATATGAGAATACGGGGTGATGTAGCAACTGTTAGATACCCACAACCAAAATACATCAAAAATATGTCAGTATTTTGTTAGGGGTATCCCAAGATGCCATTTTGGTGAAAAAGTTCATACCAAAGAAAACCCAGTTGATTTGATGACCCTTAAAATAAAGAATAACACATGAGAAGAAGAATATTTGCGAAGAATTAAGCTTTAATCAAGAACTTCTATTTATACATGAAATACAATCAATTAGAGCTAATTAATCCTGATTCTAGCCTAGCTATAAAAGAAAAATAATTACAATTAGAAATTTCTAACAATTAACCTTGCATCAATCATAATCAATCTAAAATATCGTCCTAATATATAAATAACTCTAGTGAATTATTCTAAGATAACTTCCTATGCATAACTTTAACACTCCCTCTCAAGGTAGAGCATATATGTCACATGCACCAAACTTGTCACATATGTAACTTATCCTTGGATCTCGAGGGAATTTTGTGAGCATATCGGCTAATTGACCTTTGGGGTTTATAGAAACGGTGTTGATTTTTTTGCAACAACTTTCTCCCTCTTGAAATGGCAATCAATTTCAATATGCTTGATCCTTTCATGAAAGACGAGATTAGATGCAATGTTCAATGCCGCTTGATTGTCACACATAAGCTCCATAGGCCTAAGTTCATAGAGTTTTAGCTCCTAAATCAATTGTTTCTACCTCTACACTAGATCTTGCCACCACATTTTGCTTCTTACTTTTCTAAGAAATAAAATTACCTCTAATAAGAATATAATAACCTGAAATGAAGCGATGATCGATTAGAGAACCTGCCTAATCAGCATCAGAATAGCCCAAAATCCAAGTGTGCCATTTATTCGCATATGGACCTTTACATGTATTTCCTTTGATGTATCTAAGAATTCGAACCACTACATCCCAATGAACATCACATGGTGAGTTGAGAATTGACTCACTGCCCTCACAGTAAACAAGAGTTCAAGTTGAGTGATTATGATATAGTTTAATTTTCTAACAAGTATGAGAATCTTCCAGAATTAATACATGGTTCTCTTTGATCTGATAAAATTTTAATGTTAGGATCCATTAGAGTGCCCATAGGTTTAAAGTCCATCATGTGTATCTCACTTAAAATGTCAAGGACATACTTCCATTAAAAGATAGAAATGCCTGAACGAGAATAAGCCACCTCTATGCCAAGAAAATGCTAAAGTTCTCCTAAGTTCTTTGTTTGGAAATGATGGAACAAATGTTGCTTGAGTCGATCAATTCCATCTTGACCGCTTCCTATAAAAAGTATATCATCCACATGAATAATGAAATATGGAGAAAGAAGTAAATGAATGATGATAAAAGATAGAGTGATTGCTTCATTTTGATAAATGTCAAAATCTTTAATAACTTTGCCAAACCTTCCAAACCAGGCTTGTGGAGATTATTTAAGTTCATATGGAGATTTCTTTAATCAACAAACTAGACCCATCTCCCCTTGAGCAACAAACCCTAGAGGTTGCTCTATGTACACTTTTTCTTCAAGGTCCCCATGTAAAAATGCATTTTTTGATATCTAGCTAGTGCAGAGACCAATTATTAATAGTAGCAACAAACAAAAAACAGATAGACTGATGCAATTTTGGCAATAGATAAGAAAGTGTCACCATAGTCTAGTCCAAAAATTTAAGTGTAATCTTTAGCAACTAATTGAGCTTTCACCCTATCTATTTTCCTATCAGGACCAACCTTGACAGTGTAGACCCAACAACATCCAACAGTAGATTTTCTTGGAAGTAAAGGTACCAGATCCCACGTACCATTGGCATCTAAAGCTGTCATCTCATTAAGCATTGCTTGATACCATCCTGGGTGAGAGAGCTTCATGTACAGTTGTAGAAATAGAAACAAAAACAAAGGCATATTGGGATGCAGATAAATGATGATAACTTAAGAAATTATAAACAGGATAGAGATTATGAATTGAATAAGTAACTTTGCAGAGTGCAATGGGAGCATTGTTCTGGTGATCTGAAATAGGAGAAGCCATTGGACTAGGTGTTAAGTTAACAAATACATCTTCAGTTATTTGAAGCTCAACTAGATGACAACATCATTGATAGGTGATAAAAGGCCTCTCTTATTGAGGAGTAGATGAACTTGAAGGATATTGTATTGGATCAACAACTAGAATGGGTAAAACCTCAAACATTGAGATAGACTCCCCAAAAGAAAAGAAGAAAGGGGATGTCTCAAAGAAAATAACATTAGCATACATGAAATATTTATTTAAATTTTGAGAATAACACCTGCAACCTTGAGTATCATAGAAAAAACACATTTTATGGATCTAGCAAATAATTTATCTTTCCATGGGGTAAGAAAGCATCACCCTAAAAATGAAATAGAACAATTGCATATAATAAAAGAGTTCATGTAGTTTCAACCAAATGATGGTTCTTTCTTTCAATAACTCTATTTTGTTATGGAGTATAAGAGCATGTTGATTGATGTATAATACCTTGTGAAGACATGAAAGAACTGAACGATGAAGAAAAATACTCATATGAATTATCTGTTAGCTTTATTAGCCTAACTAAGGAGATTGTTAGCATTTGATATTGTTAAACTAGCTAGTGTGATTGCCTTGCTATTTTAATTTCTCTGGTTTTAATGTTAAAAACAATTTTGTATGTGACCAAATGTTAGTGTTTGTTATTTATTTTGTAGGATCAAAGTGTATGAGATTTAGGAGATCCAAAAATTAGTTTTAAAGCTTTTTTTATTTTTAATAGGATCTTTTATAAGTAAATTCAAATTAATTTTGATTCAAGCAAATTTCTTATAACTAATGCATTGAGATAGAAATAAAACCACTTGAAGTGAACTAAAATTAAATATTTTTCAAACAATGTTTTCAAATAATCTTTCACAAGTGCGAATTTTATAAAAAATCATTTTATACTATGTGAATCGATTCACGAATTGATTCATGCTAAAGAACTTGTGAAAATGTACTTGAATAGATTCAGCAATCAATTCATGAAGAAAAGTTTTGAAAAATATTTCTTACTGGAGGTTAGGAATTTTACCTGAATTGATAAGTAATCAATTCATGACCTAATTTCATAATGCTATGATTTAATTCATGAATCGATTCAGTCAAGAACTTCTTTATGATATTCATAGACAAATCGATCAACAAATTGATTGATTAGTTGGTAACCGTTATGAATTGATTCAAGAACAGAAAGTTATTTTTTTAAAGTCGGTTATAACAACTATAAATATCCCTAACCTTATTTCAAAATTAATCAATTTTATTAGTTTTCATATTCTTCAAGTGCGAAAACATAGAGCTAATAGAGTTGAACCAAATTTATCTTCTACTTCATTAGATTTCACAATTCAAAGTATCTTGAATTAAAATTGAAGAGAATTTCACACTAGATGTTTGAAATATTCATCTCAAACCTTGGTATTGTATTTCTTTGCCTATTCTTGTTTTCTATTTTAGATTTCTAGGTTGATAGGAATCAGAGATATAAAGAAAGAGGTTAATCTTCCCTTTGCATCTTTTTTAGTTATGAGGTTGATTACAGCTAGTTGAAGATATATTAAATTCTTTGAATATCTCTAAGTTATGAGGTTGATAATAGTTTATTGAGATAAAAGAATTGTTGTATCTAAGTTCGTAAGAGCCCAGTTTAATTCTTGTATAATAGGTTAGCAAGAGCCCAATAAAATTCTTATGTATGAATTAGCTATTCAGGAGCCTAGTTAAATTCCTATTATAGTCAATAAAGTGATCATCTGATTGAGGATTGATCTAGTAAATGTAAACTTAAACTACAGTTTCAGTTTAAGTTGAACCTCTTTAAAAATTGGTGTTCTTGTTTATTTTCTACCATTCTATTGCACTACATTTCTATTCTTATTGCAATTTTGTGCTTTTGCATTTACAATTCTGCAATTTTGATTTAATTGCTAATCTAATCTAACTAGTTAATCTTTCTTTGCAACTTAACATTTCATCTGGTCAGTTACTTAAATATTATCTTGATCATCCAATAAAGTATTTTTAATAAACCTTGCGAAACAAGAATTGAATCTCACTTTAAAAAGAGTATATATATTTATAATTGTAAAAAGGGCAAGATTTCTATTTTTGGGGACCAACATTATCACAATGAAGTGTTCATATATTTCATCCAAATTGAGTATGAATTTTAAAAATAAAATATTTGAAAATTAACATTACAACATTTTTTATCTATGACAACATCAAACTTGAAAGCTTAAATAGGCAATAGTTTTGATAGTGTTGCCTTTTTTTGAGTTTAAGAAACACTTAGTAGATAACATTAAAAAATTGTTGCCTAATATAGAATAGACAACACTTAATTGGCTATTGTCATATAAAACTTTGGCCTAATATAGAATATGCAACACTTGATTGACTCTTGATAAGTTATGATTCATAGGCAATAGGCATCCTATTTTAATATGTATCATTAATAATACTTTTGCAATTATTGCCTAAATTTAATTATTAAAAAACATTAAGATAACTATTGTGTTATCTAAATTAATAGGCAATGCTTATTTTGTGTTACTTCTATAAATTATTCTAAACAATAAATATTTTTTATATCAAAAATCATATTTTATACCAAATAAGTTAATTAGTTTTCCTTTTTAAGCTTCTAAAATTTTAACTTCATTTTCTAAAATTCTATTTTAATTTTATTTGTCTAAACTTTATTTTACAAAATAAAATTATATTTCACAAAAGTTAAACACATTTTTAACTTTCAATTTTTTAGAACTTCATTTTAACACAAATTAAGTATTAATTTTATGTTTTATTTTTGTTAGAACTTCATTTACACACTTCACCTATTTGTGTTTGTCCCTATGGTTAAGGCATGAATAGAGAGCTTGAAGACTTCTTCACTAATCAGAGAGCTTGTCATTGTGGTTTTGGAAAGTGCAACTCATGGTAAGTGTTCCATCTTAGATTATTATTATTATCTATTTATTCTTCTTTAGACTTACTATTTAGATTGTTGTTTATTTGTTGAAATGTCTAGAGAAGTTGAAGATAGAATTTCTAGCTTAATTTGCTATCAAAATGGCTCTCAATCTCTGATATTTCATTTTCCCTAGCTAGCTTCCAAACTATCCCTAGGTAGCTAAAAAAATAAGACTACTAGGGATTTGGCCTTTTTAGATAAACAAAGATGGGGATTATGCAAGGCTTGTAGAAAGGAAATTTGGATACCATACATGTTGGGTTAATTTTCATAGATTTAGTTTTATACTGGTAAGAGCAATTATTGGAATAGTTTTATTGGATAAAAAAATTGAGGGTGAATGATATATAAATTAGTTTCCTCTAGATAAAAATTGTCAACCTAAATGGATTGATAATTGACTTTTGATTATTACTAACTTCCTTGGATGATTTATCAAAAAGCATGAAGATGACAAGATTTGTCATAGACTTGCATGAAGATTAGATGACATAGATTTATCCTAGATTTAGTCATTCTATATGTAAAATAAAGTTAGAGATCTTGAAGCTCAATTATGGGTAAAAGCATTTTGGTGTATTTGAAAATTGCTAGGAAAGAGACTTGCATATTTTAACAGGAATTTTTGCTTTACTTTTGTCTCTATGCTTTTTCCGACGTCTATAAAACATTTTCAAACTCTTAATTCATTTCAAACATTTAAAAACCTTTCTTCTTAATTGTGCTATTAATTAATTGAATTCCTAGCTTGAGCTTCTTAATTCTTTTCTTCTCTTTTCCTAAGCTTCACTATGTAATCAAATATTTGAGTGTTGTTGAGCTTAATTTTTATTCTTGCATATTTATCTTTTCTTTGATTTGGGGTGAAAACACCTTGTGATAGCAAGAGTAAGGAATCTCTTAAGTGAAAAACTTTCAATGAGGATTCTCAAAGAGTTTTGATTGTTTGGGTGATACAACCATTGTAAAAGCTTCTTTAAGTGCCCAGTTCAAATTTAGAAGGATTATGATATAGTGAAACTAAGCTTTGTTGAGTCTTAGGAGTGGATGTAATCCTTAGAGCAGATCTCTAAAGCTAAATCATTATAAAACCTTGCATTTGAACTCTCTAACCTCTATCTCTTTAATTTTCTACACTTTATATCTTTAGCTTTCATTGTTGTTCTAATTGATATTAATGAGTAGCTAAGTTGTGGAATATTAGTTTGCTTCTTCTAGTTAGTGAAATATTATTACTCATTTATTTCCTTATTGCTAAAACTTTGAGAAATTTGAAGGTTTTTTTTTAAAAAAATGTTTTGAAAAACTTACAAATCCTAAAACCAATACACCCTTTTTTGGTGGAATCTTGGGCTATAATTGGTATTAGAACATAATTTGTGTTAAGGTGTAACCATCTTAAGAGGATCCTATGGATTCCAATAATTTTAATATTTTACCTAAATATCCTCTATCAAACAAATCCCTAGGTTCAATGGACAACATTACATATATTGAAAACAAAAGATAAAGGATTTCATAGAGGCCACCAACATAGACATGTGGCATATATTAAAAAAATTGATACAATCTACCTACCAAAATTTAAAATAATGTGACTATTTTAAAATCTAATAGTGATTAGAGTGAGGATGAGGAAAAAAAAACACCTCCTATCTTCTACAATAAAATGGATTATATCTAATTTACTATGGTTTAGTGAGTAAGAAAGGGTATCTAATTGTGCAACCATAAAAGATATGTGAGATACTCTAGAAATTGCCCATATGGGAACCACTTAAACTAAAGCATCTAAAGTTTATGCTCTTATGTCGAACTCTTTAAGATGAATGATGGTGAGTCTATAAAAGATATGGTGCAAAGATTTACTACTATTGTTAACCACTTAATTCTAGAGAAAGTAGACTAATTCAAGAATATTTAATTCAAGATCTATCTCAAGTCAAACTTTCATGGATTCAAAACCAAGTGTAAATTTTTTTTTTCATTTTTTTTCATTAATGGGAATAAGGCACAAAAAACAAGATATGACTCAAAAAAATAAATAAAGAAGAACAAAACAAAAATATGAAAAAGAAAAAGCAAAGCTTACCCCCCATGCTTGAATCTTACATTGTCCCCAACGTAGATAATACATGAAAGCTAAGAAAGGAGGAGAAATAATTGTACCTGCTCTATTGGTCTTCTGGTGGTGATGGTGGAGGATGATGTTGGCCAGTTGTGCAAATTCTACATCATCTGTTGCTGTCTTCTGCATCAAGGATTTCCTCTTCTCTCTTTTTTTTTTTTGAAACAAAAATTGAAATAAGAAATAACAAACTAAAGGAAGAAAACTAAGAAATAAAACTTGGGTTGCCTCCCAAAAAGCGCTCTTTTTAAGTCATGAGCTTGACTCCTTGGCAATGTTACTTGACTGGATGAAGTTCAGAGAGAGTAT
>JANHAO010020018.1:0-12997 GCA_026873985.1 Saraca asoca
TATCATAGTATCATCTTTATGAACCTTGAAAGCTTTGATATTTGGTAAAAGAAATTTTATTTCTACTTTATGTTTCGCTCTGTATCCTCATGCTTTATTTTCTCACCATCTTCCTCTTCAAGCTCTTCTAAAATTAAATATAAAGATGATTCAAATTCAATTTTCAAAAAAGAAATCAATTTTGATGATATTAATTAATAAATTGGTAATTGGGAAATACCTAGGATCCCAAACAAAGCTTTACAAATTTAACTCTTCCATTTTTAACAAATCCAGTTATGTGATTAAAATTGTTGAACAATTAATGCACATAGATCCAAAACAAGAAGAATTTGTTTTTCTTTTTGGAAAATCCGTAGCAAAACACAAACCAAACTATAACTTTTTATACATAAATTGTGTATAAACTATTGCAAAACCTATGCACAAATTAGGATTAAATAATGCAATTTTGCTATGCCTTAGAGATGGTAGATTCAAAAAGTTCCACGAGTCAGATTTAGGAACTATAGGAACTAGCCCCTCTAAAGGACTAATCTACTTCAACTATTTCCCAGGAATCTCTATATGTCTCAAAGAAACTTACTCTCATGAACTATCAGTTTTAAATTTCAAACACTATGGTTATGATATGAAATGAGGGACCATTCCTATAGTAACAACCTATAAAATCCAATACAAATTCAACAACTCTCAATCTTCAAAGATAGTCAAGCCACCTAATAAGAAAGGGTATACCACCTATTTCCTCACTAATATGACAAAGGCCAACCTTTCTATATCAACCACAATTCCCTAGAAAACCAAAGAGTACTAGAAATTTGCACCTTAGAAAAGGTTGTCACACCACAAAGCCAAACTCCTTGAATTTCTAGAATTACACAATATGCTTCTAGCTAAGTGAATATATCCTTTACTAGGAATAGATGGAATACAAGAGCACCAAAAATTATAGAAAGTGAAGAATAAAAGGATGATTCTTCTATCAAGCCAGCAAAGCCAATTAGAGAATCATCTAGGTATTCCTATTTTGATTTAGAATCAACTATAAATCTTAGAATATTAGATAATACCTCTAGAATCCCAAAACCAGTTTACTCCAAAACAAATTCAAAAGGTAAAGAAAAGGTTAATGATGATGAATCTAAAGGTTTAGTTCATTCTCCAACTTTTTCTCAACTTATGAATGACAACCCAGTTCCCAAATGATTTACAATCAAAAGGATTTGAAAACCAAATTTCAAATTGATAAAATCTCTGTGAAAGAAATTTCTAGCTTGAAGAAATACTCTTCAAAGAGAATGGTTTCTTTCAAATTTTCAAGGAAAAGCAAAAGACCAAATTCATAATTCTTGGTTTAAATTTATAAAATATTTCATAATTAATATCCCTTTCTTTGATTAGTTTGAAGCTTATGCTAAAGCTAAGAATATTGATTATTCTTTTGGAAGTTCTATGTGTATGAACCATAGGAAAACCCAAATCTAGACAACTACTAAAGGGGAAAATTCATCATTAAATTACCTGCTCAAAAATCTCTTCAAATGAAAACTAATGACCCAAGAAACTGAACAATTATAGCACCTTTTAAGGTGAAAGATGCTACAGAATACATCTCTTCTGAAGATATATAATCTATGATAAAACTGAATAACTACATGAACAAATATCTCCAAACCTTCGGATAAAAAGTCTTAGTTGATATCCTATACCAAAAGGAAGAGAAATCGAGAAACCAAATAGAAGAATCCTCCTCTACCAAACAAATAGAAAAACCCTTGTTCAAACCCTATGAAATCCCATAAGAAAAGCAAATGGAGATGCATTTTCATAAGAAGGCATATCTGACAAACAAAATAGAAATGGCCAAAATAAATCAAATAATAGAACAACTAGATTTATGACAATCCTAGAAACTCCTCCCACTGATAGGTCTAGTAGGATCCAGACTTTAGATAAGGCTTCTAAAGTCTCTTCTGATTATGAATAACCAAAAATAGAGACTATCAAAACTATAGCAAATTGTAAAGCTTCTAAAAAACTTTACCTTATAGGAGGAACATTGCTAGGTCAAACTATAACCGAAAAATCACTCGTAATTCAGAATTCCTACAACAAAAACAACATCCATGAATGGAACATAGATGACAAATCTAAATATGAAATCTTCAACTCACTCCAAGAAATGAACATGGTCAACACTACCTATCAAATAATCCCTGGATGTGATGAACAATTATCATACACATCTTAGCAGTGGGCTTCACTAGCTAGCTCAAAGGATGGTGAGAGCAATAACTCACCCAAATAGAAAAGGATCAAATTTTAGAATAAGTAAAAACATATTCCTATGGAACAATGTTAATTGATTCTAATAATGAACTCATCCCTAATACAGTTACTGTTGTGTGTGAAAATTGGTTCAGTCTAAAAGAGCTCGCGAGAAGCCCGAGACTAACGAAAGGACCAGCTTGAGCAGTGCCCAAAGTCATTTCACTGTTAGGTCGCATCATGGGGTGACCTTGTCAATCCAAACTCGTGCGTGAAAGAACGAACTCGAGCTCACTATTCCCAGGTTCAGGCAAGCGACTTAGTTAACAAAGCATAACCTATGACTTGAAGGCTCGTTAGATAGAAGACTAAGTCATGTATTGCCCCAATGGTTGAATGGGCCTTGCCTATAAAAGACAATCTGCAGTAGTCGAAAAAGAAGATTTAGTCTGTATATTCTATCTTGTACATTAAATGATGATGTAACAGATTTATTGCATATGTAATTACTATTGTAACCTCCATCCCTCTATAAATATGAGGAAGGAGCCCCTCTACAAGGGAGAGATCTTCTTCGGTGAAAAAACTATGCCAAAATAGAGATAAAACACGGTAGAAATACTGTCTCAATAAGATACTACCATGGACGTAGGGTTCAGTGATATCTAAATTTAGCCGAACCACATTAAACCTTGTGCCTCCTTCTCTACTTTTCCTTTCTTCTTCTTTGATTATTTTTCTATTCTACTATATCTGAAATAGTTAGAGGTTAGAGATCCTAAAGAATCCCCCCGTTGGCCAGAGTTTGGACCATTACCAAAATCGGACATCAACATTTTGGTGCCATATGCGGGGATCTCACCTATTCTAGTTTGTTTCCTGCTGCAATGGCCTAGGGAAGAGCCACGAAAGCCTCAAATGCATAATGTAATACTCCAGATAGTCATGTCTCGACAACAGACTCGTTTACTACTCGTATCATCAGAGCAACTATTGGTGTCACTCTAACCAATTCGATACAACCGGTTCCAGCCACTAACGGTGTCGATGGAACACAAGCCTAACTCTAGCATCAGGAAAACCTTGAGCATATGATGGGAGAACTGACTAAAGTAGTCATGTTGTTGGCACAAGGCGTGCAGAGACAAGCTGAAACTTCAACGCCTGTGAATGCTTTCCAGCAACAACAAACCCGACATTTGGGTGATCCCAACCAAAGTAATATTCAGGCTCATTAGTCGCAAGAGTAAACCCCAGGTCGTGACCCCCGAGACAATGGAGACCAAAGCACCCAGCAATCGCCCAGCCAGCACTCTAGGGTGCGAGACCCATTAGTTGGAAACTATTTCAGAAGATGGCTTAGTTGGAGGAGTTCCTCTGAACTCCAAGTGATCGAGCTCGCTATGAGGAACGGCCACCACTCTCTGAGGAAATCAAAGCTCAAACTCTCCCTCTTAAGCTTAAGGTCCCTACGATCCCATTATATAATGGGGATTCTAATCCATATGATCACCTGGACACATTCAACGTTTAGATGGACTTGCAGACAACTGACCCCTTGGTCAAGTGTCGGGTGTTTCCAGCCACATTGGGAGGTGTGCCTTGAGCTTGATTCAAAAGCCTCCCAACTCGCTCAATTGGCAATTAGGAAGACTGTCAATAGAAGTTCATCAGTTAGTATCGAGCATTGAAGAGACAACTGGTGCCCCTGCCACCTCGTTATGATTTTTCAGCACAAATATGAGTCACTTAAGGACTACATTGCTAGATTCAGACTCGAAGCTAATTTAGTGGAGAATCCATCTAAAGAAACCATGTTGGCCACCATCTCTGTGGGACTCTGTAGAGATGGAAAACTATACAAAAGCCTATATAAGTCCCCGATCAAGGACCTCAATGAGTTTTATGAGTGAGCTACTAAGCAGATCAAGTGGGAAGAGACCTTTAGCTCAGAAAGGTCCAACAAGAAAGATGAAAAAGCCAGCTCCTCTCATGGTAAGATGAGAAGAGATGTGGGCCGAGGTGACCACTCTGTTGAGCGGACGACCAAGAAGTCCAAAAGGTCCAAGGATGAATGACCTCAGCACTTAGACCGTTATGAACAATATAGTATCCTATCAGATTTCTAGGATAGGATCTTTATGATAGAAAAGGATAGGGAATATTTCGGGGTGCCCCACCCTCCAAAATCCCTTTCAAACAGAGAAATCCAGAAGAGTTGTGTCTATCATAGTGAGGCCAGTCACGGCACAACAAATTGTCAGGCCTTTAGGGAGGCAATTAAGGACTTGATCAGAAAGAGGCATCTAAAGGAGTACGTGGTACAGCCCTCAAGGCAGCTGCCCCAGCCTTCTCAGCACAATACTAACTAAAAGTCGAGGGGCTTGGTCCTAGTTGTATTTTGATGTTGTATTTCAAATTCGGGGTGAATCTAATTGTCATTTCCTCAATTCTGTCGAAAGTTACTTGCTGATTGATTTAATGTCATTCACATTGCCTTCTTTGCTTTTGAGTGCTAGCAAAATCCGTAGCTCACATATAGTCAACATATCGTATATCTTATCAAAGACTTCATACTTCATGTTAACTATGATTCTTGATCCAATTGAGGCCTCCCAGAGCTTATTCCGAAGAAGAATTGATGAATGCTTAACCAATTAAGATGCGGGCTCGCTGAGGTGTGGAGATGCTCAAAACAAACTTGTTTTAGCCAATTAAGTTACGGGCTCACTGAGGCATGGAGACACTCAAAATAAACCCATTTTAGCTAGTTGAGCTACAGGCTCGTTGAGGCGTGGAGACGCTAAAAAAAACTCATTTTAGCCAGTGTAGCCACGGACTCGCTGAGGCATGGAGATGCTTAAAACAAACTCATTTAAGCCAACTGAGCTACGGGCTCGTTGAGGCATGGAGATGCTCAAAACAAACTCATTTTATCCAGTGTAGCTGCGGGTTCGTTGAGGCATGGAGACGCTTAAAACAAACTCATTTTATGTTGTGTGTGAAAATTGGTATGGTTTAAAAGAGCTCGCAAGAAGCCCGAGACCAATGAAAGGACCAGCTCGAGTAGCACCCAAAGTCATTTCACCATCAAGTCACATCGTGGGGTGACCTTGTCAATCCAAACTCATGCGCGAAGGAGCGAGCTCGAGCTCACTATTCCCAAGTTCAAGCAAGCAACCTAGTTAACAAAGCATAATCTACGACCCAAAGGCTCGTCAAATAGAAGACTAAGTCATGTATTAGCCCAACAATCGAATGGGGCCTCCCTGTAGAAGACAATCTACAGTAGTCAAAAAAGGAGGTTTAGTCTGTATATTTTATCTTGTACATTAAATGCTGATGTAATAAATTTACAGCATATGTAATTACCATTGTAACCTCCTTCCTTCTATAAATATGAGGAAGGAGACCCTATGCAAGGGAGAGATCTTCTTCGGTGTAAAAGTTATGCCAAAATAGAGATAAAACATGGTAGAAATATTGTCTCAATAAGATACTACTGTGGACGTAGGGTCCAGTGATATTTGGATTTAGCTGAACCATGTTAAACCTTGTGCCTCCTTCTTTGCTCTTCCCTTCTTCTTGTTTCATTATTTTTCTGTTCTACTATATTTGAACCGGTTAGAGGTTAGAGATCCTGAAGAATCCCCTTGTTGGCCGGAGTTTGGACCATTATTAAAATTTGATGTCAACAGTTACTACTCTAAGTTATACAATCACCAAACATTTCATAGGGGACCTAAGCCTATAGAAAAACAAATTAGTTGAACTCCTTTTAAACATCAAATGTACAACTTTATCTGACTTTAGATAGTATAAGGATACTTTCCTTAGTAGGATGTATTCCAAATCATATAGTAATAAACCTTTTAGGAAAGAAAAATTCCTTGTAGGTCTTCCTCAATCCTTAAGAGCTAAGGTCAGGTAAAAAAAATTAGGAACCAATTTAATGGAATAATTCCTTAAGAACAACTCACATGTGGACAATTTTTGCTTATGTTCAAAAAAGTTAACTTAAAAAATCTACTAAGATGACAAAATCCAAACGTAACTAGCCAAAGAAAAATTCTCTCAATAAAATAAAATTAGGTTCTTTTTGCAAACAATTTGGATTTTGTTTGTCCAAAAACCTTCAAGCCTAAACATAGGCATAAGGCCAAACAAGCTATATCCAACTAACAACAAAAGCAAAAACCTCTATACAAAAGAAAAAAAATCCTAAAAGAAAATTTAAGTATACTCCTCAGCCAAATCAAGATACTTTTTCAAATGTAATAGGCCTGACCATATAGCCAAATATTATAGGTTGAAAAAAAAACTTAGGAATCTCCAAATAGATGAGGAAATTCTTGACCAAATAAGAAACCTATTAGCAGAAGAGTTTTACCAAACAGATGAGTTTTCAGTAGATAATGATAAAGAAAATATTTAAGTTTAGAATGATGATTGTTGTTCTGACACTAAAGAAAATGATAATTGTTGTTTTGACATTGAAGAAATAATGCCAAATTCTAAAAGAGAGATAAATGTTTTAAAAAAAATAGCAGAATCTTCTTTTGAAATCATCTATCATTTTCCAGATAATGAACAAAAGAAAAATTACGTCCAAAAGCTCAAACAAACCGTGGATAAACATTCAACCTCATACAAATTACTTCCAGCAAACAAATATAACTTTAAAAATTAGACAAATTCAACTAAAAAACTAGTAAACCTATAACCTTATAAAATTTACAATCTGAAGTTAATCTTTTTAAAAACAAAAGCAAATGAATTAAAATAACAACAAGAACACTATAACTTAGCACTTTCAAACCTTAAAAAAAAAATAAAGACAAAATCACCAATAATGATGAAAGTAATAGGGAAGAAGAAAAAATCTTCAAAATCACTTCAAAATTATCTATCCAAAAGTGGTGCATTATGATCAAATTAATTATCATAAATGAATATAAAATTAGAATAATTGCCTTGTTTGACATAGGAGTTGACTCAATTGTATACAAGAAGGTCTTGTACCTACAAAATATTTTGAAAAAAAAAAAAAGATCTTAGGTTTACAAATGGTTCTAAGCTCCAAATTAATTATAAACTTTAAAATGTAGAAATAGAAAATTCTTCTTTCAAAGTAAATACTTCATTTCTATTAGTCAAAGATATGATTAGTAGAATAATCCTTGGTTTTTCATTTATTTAGCAAATCATGTCTTTCACTATAATAGATGAAGGAGTTGTGAAAGTTTAGGTCAAAAAATAATTTTCCAATTTATTAAAAAGCCAATTTTCAAAAATTTAAACTTGATAAAAAAAAAAGCAAAGAAGAAAAAATAAATTATCTTTCTAAAGAAATTTCTTTTAGAAAAATAGAACAATAATTAGTCACCCTAATTGCCCAAGCAAAAATAAAATATTTGAAAAATAATATATAAACTCAAATTTGTCTTGGTCTTCCAAATGCTTTATGGAAAAGAAAATCACATATGGTACAATTACTATTTGAAAAAGACTTTTCTAAAAAAGAAATTTCAACAAAAGCTAGCCCAATCCAAATAAATTAAGAACTTTTAAAATATTGTCATAAGGAAATTAACGATCTCCTGGCAATAGAAATCATTAGACAAAGTAAAAGTCCATAGTCATATTCTATCTTCAATATAAATAAGAATGTAGAAATTAAACGAGGGACTTCAAGGCTTGTAATAAATTACAAACCTCTTAATAAAGTTTTTCAATGGATTAAATATTCAAATTCAAATAAAAAAAACTTACTCAACTACTTGCATTCTACCAAAGTTTTGTCAAAGTTTGATACAAAATCTAGATTTTGGCAAATTCAAATAAAGTCAAAAGATAGGTATAAAATAACATTTACAGTCCCATTCAGACAAAACAAATGGAATATTGTGCCTTTTGGCCTCAAAATACTCCTTTTGAGTTTCAATAGGTAATGAATGAAATTTATAATTCTTTTATCGAATTCATCATTGTTTATATTGATCATGTTCTTGTTTTCTCATAAAATATTGATCAATATTTTAAACTTTTTGATATTTTCTTAAATATCACTCAAAAAAATGGTCTTGCTGTCTCAAAGACAAAGATATCACTTTTTCAAACAAAAATTATATTTGTTGATCATTATATTTTTCAAGGAACTATCACTCTAATAGAAGGAGCAATTCAATTTACTGATAAGTTTTCTGATCAAATTATTGATAAAATCCAACTACAAAGATTTTTGGAATGTCTAAATTATGTCTTTGATTTCTGTCCTCAAATGTCCAACAATTTAAAACCTTTGCATGACCATATGAGGAAAAACCTTCCTCCTTGGACAAGTATTCATTCAAATATTATTAGACAAATTAAGTCTTAAGTCAAATGCCTTCCTTGTCTGCATTAAGATTCACTTGCTTTAAAGATAGTAGAGATAGATACTTCTGATATCATATATGAAGGTATCCTTAAACAAGCTAAAAATAACAATGAGCATGTCATTGCATTCACATCGAAGTATTGGACTTATGCATAGCAAAATTAACCTTCAAGAAAGAAATTTTAGTAATAGTTTTGAGCATTAAAAATTTCAAAATGATTTGTTAAATCAAAAATTCATTAGTCATGTTGATTGCAAATTTGCCAAAGAAGTTTTGCAAAAAAGATGTAAAAAATATTGCATCCAAACAAATTTTTGGCAAATGGCAAGCAATTCTAAGTGCCTTTGATTTTGAAATTGAACTCAAAAAAGCTTCTTTAAATTCTCTCCTTCATTTCCTTACTTGGGAATTTTTGAAGGGAAACTAATGCCACCCAAAAAAGAAAGGGAGAGAGCAAAAGAGAAAAATAAGAATTTGCAGACAAATTCTAAATCAAATTATACCTTAAATCCCAAAAACAAAGGCACACAAGTAGCCACCCCAACCCTAGCCAAATCATTAACCACAAATGACGTTCCTTTTCCAATAGAAACCTTGTTAGCAACGGAGCTAGCAATGGAAAATCAAATGCCTATCTAATTATTAAAAAATCATGGGCAAATATTGCTAAGAAAGTTAATGATAAACTTCTCATACTCAATCAATCCCAGCAAAAACAATTGATTACAAAACAATCCTAACAAATAGTCAAAGTTGTCTCTTCACCGAAAGCCATAAAAAATGTCAAGCCAAAACCCATCAAAATTGTTGGAATATTTGAGCTAGTGAGCACAAATATTCAAATGTGCACACAAAGTTACACTTGATGGATTTAGTTATTAGTGAAGCGACTAGGTATTGACACCTAAATGGTATGTTCTTCATGAATGTCATCAATATTGGTCCATTCTAATTAATGATAAATAAATCTTATGATGTAGCCTCAATTTACATGACAGTTACATGAAATAAAATAAAAAAGGCTTTCTAAATTCTAATATGTGTTGTTTCTCATTTATGGCAAAATTATTCAAGAAAGAAAAAGATATGTTTTTTAGTTCATTCCTCAAGATAATTCAAGCCAATTTTCCATCTAGGTGGATCAAATGAGTGAGAAAGAAAAACTATGTGTTTTCAATCTCCTACACATGTGTTTCTCATTTATGTCTAATTTACTAATAATAAGGTAGAAATTAACCACACCAATAGTGAAAAATTTATAGGGCTTATTATTAGAAATTAAACATGTGTTCATCTCCCATAACCATTGAAGAAGAGAGGAAGAATAAGAGAAAATAAATTCTTGATTTCTCATACATGGTTTTTAAGCTTAATTACACTTCATTATTGTGGGATAATGATGAAATTAAGTCCTGTGGTTATGACTTTTAGGTATATAACCATTGGGTAACCAAAAGACATGTTTTTTGGGTAATGTAACTAATATTACTATATAAGTGAGGTGAATCATAATTTGAAAAAACACACACTCAGTTATTCTGTTAGCTCTTGATTCAAAGGCTATACTTGAGTCTTTATTGTGCAAGAAAGGGAGTGAATAAGTCTTCCATTTTGCTCGTTGATAACAAAATATTTCACTCATTTAATTGTCCTCTCACTAAACTTCTTAAGGTCCAAAATGACTTATTTTAGCTATGTTATTACATATTCATAGTGTGGTGTCAATTGGAATCATTATGGAAAATTCTATAGTATTTGGCTTTGTTGAGCAGTTTCAGTATTTTAGTTATAACTTGAGCTATGATTGTCCAATTAATGTGATTCTTATCTTATAGGAAATCTAAGACATAGCTCTACAACTTTCATGCAGTTCTCTAGGGCTGAATCTCACAGTTAGATATCTAAAATTGGAGCTCAATCTAAAACCAAAATGCTGTCTCAGTCTGTCTCTTGTAGCCCAACCTCTGAGCACTCATTAGGAAATATTTAGAGTTATAGAAGTCCAAATGAGGTCAAAATAATCCCAAATGGAAGTTAAGACACAATGATACAACTTTCATGAAGACTTCTAGACCTAAATCCATCATTTTGGGCGTGCAAATGGAGCTACAAAATAGAGATAAAATACTGATGAGATGGGCCTCTGTAGAATTAGATTTTTAGGCCCTAATTGACATGAAACTTGAGCCGAATGGACTATTCCTTACACTAGCTCACACTTAACCAGCTGTAAGTCAGTCAAAAAGTAGAGAAGCAATCTAAAATAGCACAACACACACAAGAGGAGCAGTGGCAGAAGCTGGTAGTAAGCAACCAGTCCTCCATGATTGCTCCTACTCTGCCAACTAGTAGCTAACTTCTTTTGCCCAGGCTAAGCACTCTTTTACTTGAGTCTTTAGTTAATTTTTTAGTTCTATTTTGGAAATGTTCTTCCAGAGTAGAGAGCAAGCTTTTATTCTTCTTTTTTCTATAACTTTGTGCCTCCCATGGAAGGCTAAACATTTGTAATTAGTCTAAGGGATTGACGACTTGAAGATTGATGTTGAGATCCTGTTTTCACCTTGCAATTCAATTATTTGTCATTTCTTATCCTTTCCTCTCTATTTTATTTAGAATTCTGAATTGAATGGATTCATTTGATTTAGATGTTAATATGATTATTGCTTAATAATCACTTATAGAAAGAGGATGGTAAAAACTAAACAATGCATTGAGCTTTTGATGGATTGTTTGCTTGGCTTGACTCTTTAATTATTTCAAGGCTTCTTACTATGATTTAAGGCCAAAAATATGATTCACAATTGAATGAATATTTAGTGATCAAGGATGCATTAATATCAAGTTTAGTTGATTACCTTGGATTGGTTGTTTACTTACCATTATTTACGTTTCTGTATTATAGTTTGCTGTAAGATTTAGCTACTGCCAATCCCCCCAGTCCATTTTATCTCTTAATCTAATTGATATCATTAAAATGATCTAAGGGCTTGACCTGGTGTTGCCTTATACTACAAGTAGTAAGTAGGTAGCTCGATTATAAATTTTCTGATCTTGATTGGATTTGGCAACCACATCACTCTTCATAGTGTTAACTTAGTTACTGAGCCTAGGCTCATTTTTGGGCTTATTTTTATCATCCTAGGGCTAATCTATAAGATCATTGGGAGAAAAGGTTTTTTGTGTATTGTTGCTCACCTTGCTTGGAAAAATAGGTAAGGTCAGGAATCTTTATAGATCATTTTTTTATTTTTTTAATAAAAAATAAATAAATAAATCACAACATTGTTATCAAAGCATCTGGTTGTAGAAACATGTTCATAGGAGTAGAACATAGTCTTTGGCATGTAACTTAGTATCTTGAATGTTTTTTTCCTTATGTGATCTTTATGATTGGCATGAAATTGATAAGTTAATGGACCTGTATGCTAAAATTTTTTTTTATTCAAAAGTGACTAAAAAAAAACTTTAAAAACTTTGGCTGTATTTTTTAAGCTTACAAAGAAATTCCTTGTAACTAAATTATTTTAAGGCATAAAATAAATGATTTTATTTGGAATAATAAAATTTATACTTAAATCAATTTGATTATAGGCTAAGAATCTTATCTTTAGTATGTTTAAGCATAGATTAGTGATTTTTAATCAGTTAATGTTATGTATGTCATGTTATGAAAATGAATATGCTAATGGATATAAAATTGTGTGATGTAGTCTAGCTACTGCCACAAAGGGCATTATAGTTGAGTTGAGCAAAGATCTAAAGTTTGATGGGATAACTATCATCTATGGCAATAGAAGATTCAATTTTTACTCACTAAACAGGACACACTTAAGATGATATCCACTATACTTATGGAGTTGGCTCAAAAGCATTGAACATGGATGAGACCAAATATATGGCTTTAAAAAGAAAAGACACCTTGGCTCAGGTCACCTTGCTTAGTACAATGACCAATGATCTGATGGTTGACTTTGCCATACTTGGTTCGACAAAAGAAATATAGGACACCGTGAAAACCAAGTATGGAAGTGTTTCTTTGGAGAAACAAATGGCCTTATTCCTTAAGTTTGAGAATTATTTAAAAAATCTAAAGCACATTTCTCGTCACCTTCGAAAGATGTCTCACATGATCTTAAGCTTGAAAGGAATTGAACATAAATTGACTGATGAGCAACAAGTGCAAGCAATTATCTAGTCCCTTTCTGATGATGAGTGGCACTTGATTAAGATCAATTTATGCTATAATTCCAAGACTAAGACCTTTAGGGCATGTTTGGCACACTTGATAGTGAGGATAGGATAGGATAAAATTATCCTATCCTATCTTATCTAGTGTTTGGAGCACA